>DWGJ01002639.1:0-15205 GCA_018246895.1 Aspitha aspitha aspitha | reverse complement strand
GTGTGCAGGTTTCCTCACGATGTTTTCCTTCACCGTTATAGCAAATGATATTTAAATGTTAGTTATAAAACGCACGTTATAAAATCAGAGGTGCGTGCCAGGATCGAACTCAGACCTCCCGAGTGAAAGGCTGAATTTCAAACCACTAGGCTATCACTGCTGAAATTAGTACACATTGAATATTTTTTTAGACAGATCAACTTATGGATAAGTGCATGTTTATTATGACTCTATTGCGTGTGTGATGAACAGTTTATTTAAATTAGCATGCCATTTTAGGGTAGTAACATTGACAGAAGCAGTGATAGCTTAGAGGTTTGAAATTCACTATCACTCCGGGGGTCTGGGTTGAAATCCTGGCACGCACCTCTGACTTATTACGTGCGTTTTAGAACTAAACATTTAAATATAACTCGCTACAAGTGAGGTATGTGAAGTCTGTAAATCTGCACCTGGCCAGTGTGGTAGATTAAGGCCTAAAACCGTCTCACCATGAGAGTATCCAGCAGTAAATCAATAAAAGAAATGAAAATTAACATGAGTGAATATCAAAATTATTCACAATCTAAAATAATCATGTCCCGGATTTTGAAAGAGGTTTTTTTACTGTTTATTGTAGTCTCTTCCACCAATTAATCAATATCAGTTTCCTAAGTATGAGTAACTATAACGTATGAAAGCCTGGTTTACTATTACATTAAATTGAAGGAAGTAAAACTTTTATCGGTGTATTAATTTGAATAAAAAATTAATAATATATTAAAAACTAAGGCAAGGCATTTACTACTATATTAAATTAAACGAGATAACATTTAGTCAGGATATGAGTTAGACAATTTTGATTAATATAGCGAGGCACAATTTGAAGTGAACCATACCGAGCGGATGCTGTATGTAACGTTCCGCTCTTTGAAACCAGAAGCTCGCTTTAACGATATACCGGACATAAATAACAACTCATCTAGAAGTCTTTATAAATGACGTGTTCAAAACGTTTTGCTCTCATTTGTAACATTTTTAAGAACCGAAAATTAATTTTCAGTTAATATTTACGATGCATGATTGTTATTATAAATGACTACTTAATTTTAAATGGCTAAATATGTTTAATTTATTATAATAGCTTATTTTCAATGGTATTTCATTATTTCCTAGAAACCTTAATTCAATATTTTTGTCTGTAGCGTGTTAATATTTAGAAGATAAGTAACATAAGTATATGTAGGTACGTTGCGTACCTATATGTTACATATCTATGAGGTTTATTAATGTTGGGAACTTTCTAGATACTTCAGGATTCTTCAAACCTAATTAAACTCTTCTAATCAGATCTAATTACCTATACATGGCACTTAATAAATTCTATTTTATTGTTTGCTAAAAGACGTACAATACAATCCAATATACTTGCACGTTAAATTTACAGACAATGTTATAAAACAAGTGTTTATAAAGCGGTTTTCTTTATTTAGCGCCTTACAATGTACAGTCGACGCCAAAAGTGCGTAATTCCTGTAAACCTATAATATATACTTATTTTGGATAAAAATAGATGTCTTATTAATTTTCCATATGTTTCGCACATTTTACGTGAGCCAAACATTAATAAATATGACGTGAATCATACGTTACTTCGTGTAACACATTAATCTATTGATGAGTTTTCACACACGTAACGCAGTGGTGGTATTTTAAGACGAATAAATACGTTCGTATTTTTTAGTATGACTCCTCTAACCGGGCAGCACTCAACCAAATTAATGTAAAAACTCAAGTGTGATAAATATGGGCATTCTGTTAATGCAATTTAGTAAAAAATGACTCGTTCTAAATCTGACAGACTCCACCAAGCATAAAAGTTTGTCAAAGTGAATTTTGTCTTCTTTGTTCGCTTAAATATATATGTCAATTATTTCTAATCAAATATAACATTTACTAACTTCGGTAAAATGAATTTAATTTATTCTGTTTTCATCAGTACCGTTATACGAATTTCCTTATTCCGATATTTTAAATTATTTGTGTCATTAAATTAATTGTGATTTATTTGAGATCAGGAAATGTTGGCAAAAACATATCTAAATATTTATTCGTTTTATTATTTATAAGTATAAAGCTTGTTTGATAAATAAGTATTTTCTGGTCTCCAAGACCATATTAATCCTCGTACCTATGTCACCCGCTTGACAACATATCACACAGATTATGCTAGCCATATATTTAAATTCCACCTTATCCTAACTCTCGGAAGGGATTCGAGTTTCACAAGTTTATAAGATAAATCTTTATCTTGGGGTTGACGGAAATGAATTTCGATCCAAAAAGTTATACATATAATGATATAAGTAACTTTGTTTACATGAAGGTCATAATAAAAATATCGTTTTTTTTGTCATAAATAAACTTATCTACTAATTATTTGTACCGATTACAAAATCAACCAAATGATATGTAAGCTGTTACCTCATAATTTTTTAGTGAGTAGATACTTTTAAAACTTTTCTTATTAATTTATACCGATGAAACTAATTCATATACTCTACAGTCGCTAAAGTTGTCTAATCAAATTTATTCAGTGTAATCAATAGAAAAATACAATAGAAAAAACCACGGCAAATGAAACGTCAACAGCATGCTTTTTTTAAACTAAATCTATTTAGTAAGAAACTAAAATTGACATTATCGTAACTATTTCTTGTAAAACTTGATTTAAGCCGTAACATAACAAGCCTCTGATTTTTTTGCCTTAGTAACAGTTTAATCGTTTTAGATAGATCGAGTGTTTCAAGTTGTCATGCTTTTAACTTTACTACTTAAAGCAAGAGTCTGTCGCAGCACTACCGTATCCCCAGATATGCTACATATATATAGTTGCCATTATTGCGCTAAATAATAGTGTTATCATTTGCGCGATTTGTGCACTATCGCTGAATTCTACTGCCAAAATTAATTTGTCAAGCACCAGACGTCTCCAGATTAATAAGGTCTAATATAGAGTGTGTTGACGTTGTGCACACATGTTTCGAAACTTCAATAGTACGTAATTGTAGCGGACACGTAACCCGGCAGGTAAGAGTAATAATCCAACTAGCTGGAGGAGTGATCGGTACAAATAGCAGCATTTGCACTAGCGGGTATGCCTTGTTGGGGCGGGTAATAGTCGAGCAACGTACCGCGTTTACACCAGTCTCGAATGTGGAGCATGCGGCGGGCCAGCGGCGATGCCTCCGACAAAAAATCAGTGTAAGCTCTACACGAAGGCGCTGCGGTCGCGCGCTCGCTCCCAAAGACGCCGGTACACACGCGGGTCGTACTCGAACCCGACCGCGATTCAAGTTACTCGCAAACTTTCAATCAAATTTAGAACTAGATTGAACGCGAACTCGTTACTTGCACACTTACCGGCATTCGACGGGCTGTCGAGTGTAAATCTAAAGTGAAAAGTGTCCTAATTCAAGTTGGTGTGTAAGTTAGCAACATATGGCTGAGAGCCGAGGTCCGGTCGTTAGTCAAGCTGATCGGTCGTGCCGCCTCGATGATAGAATCACGATACTCGAGCACGTGTGTGCTTATTGCGTCTGGAGGCTCACCGTTCACTTCACTTATTTGTCGTCTCACACTTGCTTAGCGCAGAATATTTTTGAAACCGTATATTAGATGGAAACATGACTCACGATACCTTATACAGCCTTTGAACTAGAACTACAATCGCAACACCCTCCGCAAAACTCGCAGCTCAATAACAAACATATAGACTATTCGATGGTAGAGGCCGAAAAATATCACCCACCTGATATTCGTTTACTACAAATTAGTAGAGTTACTTAAAACGAAAAAACGCTATCAACAATTGATTGAAATGACAACCCAATCTAAGCCGAACGAACACATAGGTACATTTACTGTATAATATCTACACAACGAATAAGCTAGACGTTTAGTAAGGATTTATTCTAAGTTATGGAGTCACTAGTCCGTATTTACTTGTACATCGTTGAGGACTGGAGGTTACGAGGATTGATAATACAAAGGCAAATTATAATACTCATTCAATCGCTTTTGTTGCAAAATATTACGAAAATAACGTACATATATATTGTAATTTAATACACACAAACATACGTACTTCAATCCTTTAAAATCTGTTAAGATTGCAATTTGTTATAATTGCCCACAGAAAAAGTCTAAAAATCAAATTATCATAAAATTTATTCGCAACTAATTAACATGAAATATTAATACAATATCATAAAACTACGTAAGCTATGTATATAAGCTTTATTTATGTACACATATTATTATAAAAGCTCTTAATGAAATTAAATGACTATCAAAATATTAGTTCTACAAAACGTAGTTACCTAATCTTTAATTTAAAATCAATTCAACTGTATAATTTCTTAACCGTTTCATAAATGAAATTCTCAAGGTCAGAGTAACTTTAAAAACATATCTATCATAATTAATAAACTAAATTCACTAAGTTACCACTTATGTTATGCAGTACATATGAATATAAGTTAACAGGAATGTAATCTTATAAATTGCATATCGATAAATAATGTCATAACACCATTCAATAGTACAAATTGCAAATTCCTAATAGATTATTAATTATCTTCGCAAGATTAGCGGGATGTTTGCTTGTTGCGTTTACGTAAAATTATATAGTAATCTAGTTTTTCAGATATTAGCCATCATGAGTAATAAAATTATCTGTTCAAAATTAAATGGAAATAATAATAAAATACCCTCGCCCAAACAAGCTTTAAAATATAACACGTTCCAACATAATTTTTCCGTTGCGCTGAACTGAACTTCACTGTATTTATTTGACTTGAGTTGATGTTCCCAATGAGGATAACTTTTGATTTGAGTTGAGTAAAAATTGCAAGCATTGCATTTATCCAACGTCAGTCACGTTACCTGGGAATAAACAATTTGGAAGGTTTAATTCCAAAGCGTGCTAATCACAGTGATGCAGCCAGAATAACGATCGGCAGCATTGCAGAAATAAGCTCTATGGGCCTACTCCACCTGCCAAATCGTAAAAGTAATAATCTACCGAACCTTACCATTATCTAACCTACCTACCCTAAATATATTGTCTTAGCATCTTATTCTAAATTGTACTGTATTCTGCTCGTAACATACTTGTACTATGATTTACTGTAATTTAGAATTTCTAATAAATTATCTAAATAAGTTAATTTACATTAGGTTCATTGATATTTCTTTAATTACTTATATTGCTCTTATCTGTTACATTTTTTTTCCTTTTTCGTCGTATTATTTTTTCGTAACTACAGCACTAAGTGAAGGTTTAATAGTTAAAAAACTTTATAATAAACGTTATAAAAAACATGATTTTCAATACACTTCTTATGTTCTTATTCTTATAAAAACTCTAAAGTATCTAACGGCTACTAATTGAAACTGTCAGGAATTACATAAACGAGGAAAACGCACATTTAAATATAGGTTAATAGCCGTAGCGTTTACATTAAAGTAAAAACTAGGATGCAACGTTGCATTCAATACAATTGCTAGGACTGCAACGCACATGTTAGCCAAGCAAAAATACCCGTACTTGTGCGCGTATAACATAGTGTGGAAATAGATTTGCATTTGCTACATAAAATCTTACTGCCGGTAGCAGATGTATGTAACTAAACGAGATCTGGAATTTAGTTCGCCACGTTGCTCCAGTGTGGATTCTCATCCAAATGCTAACTGCGCCAGGCATTCAAAAGATCATTTGTTTTCTGCCACCGCTTCAGAGCTAAGAATACTTTGTATTTGTAAGGAATGCTTATTTGCAATTACGGTAAACATTCATGTATTACATTCTCTCACTTTTAATCTTACTCATATCAAATAAACGTTTATTTATGGCGCAATGTCCGTTTACAAAGATTTAAAAAGGTATTTTAGATTAACTAAATGGGTTTTTCATACGCTTGTTTCAATTTAAGAACAAATTCGGATTGGTACGATTTAGTTAGATAATATTAAGCTGCTTTGTTTCTACTGCTTATATTTTATTTTGTACATAAACGAGCGTACAAGTAATTCAATGTTCACTGCAGCATTCCTGTTCGATTTTAGACATTAGTACTTCAGTGTAGTCCTACCCAAGATCACTTATAAATTGTTTCTACTCCTTAGCATTAAGTTAAAACGCCTTGATATTTAAGGGAGTCCGCGTACCACTACTAGACCCCTGCTATAACTATATGATAAATTATACTATAGCTAACTACATACTACGATGTTAAATATTTTCAATTTAGAAAAAGTTTTGTCTTTGTTGTAACGAATTTTTAAAAATTACCAAGCGCTCACGAATAGGTTTGTAATTTAAAAGCGTGAAGTTAAATAAAGTTACATATTTTCATGCATAAATTATAAATAACGTAGCCGCATAATTGGATGTCATAAAGAAAACAACTCGTAAATTAAAAATTAACATTCCGTCAATTTATGATAGACATCTAGTAGGTACCTATGTTGTTGTAAAAATTTAACTACAAAAACCCATCAAAGTTTTAAGCCGCATATTTGCGTTGGTCAGGATTATCCTAGGTACCTAATAACAAAAATTTAAATTATTTAAAATTATTTAAAAAGCTTCATTCATACCGTACCCCTTTAGCCGCACATTTATCAAGTTATTTTGCCAATATCTTTTATTATAGACCAGCCACGGACCGTGGTTTTAATCTTCAAACATGTAACACCTAGGGATGATTTAAAAAGAACGATTAGGTAATAGAATGATCTTATCAACCATAAGCTACAAACGTATCTTAGTTAGAAATGAAGTACATACTTTTATACAAATTTTCACCGTTAGTTTACTCCCCCATTTAATATTAATTATCATCAGAATTAGTTATTAGATAATTTGGGTACTGTTACTAAGAGTGTTACAGTAATAATATCGTTTCCACCACCGGACCACTCGCTATTAGGTACTTTTGGTTCAAAAAGTTTCCCCGTAACTTTTCCATAGTCTCGTGCAATCCCAACTAAAGGTTCAACATATGCGAGGAAATCATGAACAGGCATTTCTGAATATTTCTGATCACGTCTCGTCCTTTGGGTTTCGTCCAAATGCTTTCACACATAACTTTACTTTGATGTAACTATCAAACTTTTTGTTGACCGAAATGTACTCAGATAGATATGTTAGTAGGACCAGTAAATCACTTACGTACTAGCTATATTTATTTCAATCTATGTTTAATAAAGTTACCTTTGCGCAACTGTTTGATATATTGATATCTTTATAATTTGTCAATATATAGGTACATACATTATATTTACTGCGGGAAATGACAAATACTGAACCGATTAAGAGATGATAAATAAAATTTGCAATACATACTTCGAGGTGTGGCACACAGGATACGAATGTTCGAAGTTACTACATTTCTTGGCGAGTTATTGAGCAATATGCTCTTAATTAAAACCAAATCAAAATGTTATCTTACGTACAAACGATTATTTTAAATTGACAAAGGGGGGTAAAATAAAATGTTGTTAGGAATATTTGTATTCAGAAAAAAATTAACATTTTATTCACTTTGCTCATTAAATGTACATTATATATAAAAGATTAAATTATAAACCTTAACGTTAATGTTAATTTATTAACATTAAGAATACTCTTCACGGATAATAATAATAGTCGGCAAAAGATCCTTCAAGTTTTTGGTCTACTCGGTTGCGTGTAGTGTATAATAACACGGCATTAATGTTGTGTTTGGGAGAGAATAATACTGTTGCTTCAAAGTTTGAACATATAAGAGCCCTAAGATTGATGGACAGTGAAGCTGTAGCAAAACTTGGCGATCTACATAGTTGGGTTTTACAAACATCATTATTAATTTAAAGCGATAGAATAACACGGGGGCACGCATAAAGTTTTTGGTCTCAATAGTCAAAACTTTATAGATTGAAGGTCTCCGAAAAGTATTTTCACAACAAATAATGCTTGACGAGCTCTTCAAATTACATAATATACATCGTCAAACATATCGTTATGATATTTATATATTTTCATAATTACGACAAATTATTCCATTCCATTTCCATATCTGTTCGTTATATATCCTTCATTAAAAAAACGTGCAAATGTACATTACATAGCTGTAACAAAATAATATATACAAACAATAAACAATTCAATAAAAATGAAAAAGTTCAGGATTTTAAAAGAGTATTGGTATGATGTAGGCGTAACAAAGGGAACAAATAATATTGAAGAACTAACCGAAAGTACTCACTTCGCGTAGACCCACGAGAACTTGTGTAATGAACGTTGAATACTACTCTACGGGAGACGCAAATAAAAATCATTCTTCGAAAAGAACTCGTTTACGACTGTTGAAACTAAAATATTCCCTACCTTATACCTCAATTTTATGAGTATAGTGACATTATAACTGTCGTTGTCTTAAAATATAACTGAACTAGTTGTTACGCTTACGCGCGACTTCGCCCGCGGAGTTAATAATTTATTTTGTTCGCACTGTAATTGCGTACGTAACATGAACCTATATAATGTCACTATTTAGCCCTTCAACTATCTCCAAACTAAAAATCACGTAAATCTGTCGTGTCGTGCTCAGCTTTGTCGTGACAGAAAAACAAACACAATTTCGCATTTAATATATGAGTATGGGATGGTCTATGCAGGGTTACAATATTTGTATGAATCATGATTACTCATTACGTTCGCGATGAATTATTTGACTGCTAGTTTATTTATCATAGACGCTAAGTAAATTCATAGAATAGAAGATTTATAATACAAAATACGATCGATTTACAATATTTGTCTTAAAAAAGTAGTTCTCTTAGTGTATTGTATAAGAAATTTTGATTTAGTAGCTTTTACACCAGCGATAACCTCCTATCGAAGATATCACTCAGTGTTGGAAGTCTCGTTCTTTTCTCGATGAAATATGATAGGTACTTTTTGCAACCAGTATCAAAATCAATTTTGTCCAAGAAAATAGATCAAGCTTTATCAAATTACCGGTTGGAATCTTACTTTCGCCAGCGGCATACCTTATATACTTGTAACCTTTTAATATTTCGAAGCACTCTGTTCTAGATAAGATGCATAAAGCCACTTATGCACCAATTACTATTAGTGTTTATAATATTATAATTTGTACCATAGCTAAAAACGTAGTGTCCATTGATCAGTAAATATTGCTCATCGTCTGGACGCGTTTGGATGCGGGAATGGACTGTCAGTATTGATCAACATAGGATAGGACAAATTCATCTCATACAATATCGGCGCATATCAGTATGACCCACTTGCATCATTTACCGCTCACATCGAATTTCATTCTCCATCGTGAGCATTCGACGTGCGCAACAAACGTATCTGATTTTGATTTAATGTAAATAAAATTAAGCTCCCAAAACATAAACGTTTAGGATTTACGTATTACATTTGAAATAAAGGTACACTTGGCGAAGTTTATGGGCTTTAGGTTAAATCTCTAATGACATTAAATGATAATAACTTGCATGCACTTACTGATATGACAATGTACAAATAATGACTGTGTGTGAGCTTCCGTAAACTGCTTAAGATATTTTTGTACAATTCACGTTTTTCAATGTTTACTTTACACAATTATCTTTAAACCTTGTTGAATAATTTTAAAATTAAGAAACTCACTTGTTCTATATCTTATATTCATGAATGAACTTAAAAAACCACCCCATTTTTTTTAAATCCGTATAGTTTTGAAATTATGTTGCATTAAATATATTTTGGATGCTTTCTGATAACAAATAACAAAGTAAGTATTATGTTGTTCCGAAATTTTTTGACTTTTGGTAGATAGTTCCATTTAAATTAAATTTGATGTAGGTATGTTTATATCTTCAACGAGTGTAGAATAAAGCACCCAGTTCAATTTTAAATTACCAAAGGAACTTAATAAAATGTAACGAAGAAGTAATGTAATAATGAACAAGTATTTAAAAGAATAATCCAACAATGATAATAACGGTATAATTTTGACTTGCTTATAAATAGTTTAAACCAACAGCCAGTGAAACAAAAGACAAAACTATTAATTGTATGTCAGACTATTTGAAAGCACGTTTAATCGCCGTAATGGCTTCGCGTCGACGTAATTCCTCGCAGATATTAATGTTGCTTAATGAACTTCCGTCACTTATTATCGCACATAAATAAATTACTCTGCACTTTTCTTATTATACATATTTGTAAGTTGTATTGTGTGTTACAATTGGCAAAGAGCCACGCTAACTATTTCTTTCTTTCTTTGTACCTAATGCCACCTAATATTAAGTGATCATTCATAGATATACAAGTATCTATCCCATCCATGGAAACAATGTTACTTCTTAAATCAATAATCGAACTATCTTAGAGATAACACGGTATAGACTAGCTAAATAGTATAAGTTATGTAAGGCGAAAAAAATATCATACAAACACCAAACAATCACCAAATATAACTCATCAATGTAGCGAAGATAAAAGAGAGTTCCTTCCTATTCTTATAGAAACAGTATTTTACGGCAGTGAAATGTTACGGAAAGAGTTATGCGAGATGTAAAACTGACATTTATGATGTGAAACGACCGTTATAATTAAACAGCGGTTTTATATTCTGTGGACAAAACGACATACAAATTTGAAACGCCACATTAACGTCACCGCATAGTCTATTATATTAATCTATTAATTAACACGTTATAAATCTGTGTCTATTTCAAAAGATCGACCACAAAGTTCTATTGAATACGATAGAACCTTTTGTTTTTTCAAGCCCTTTATTATTCCATAACTATTCACGGATGTCCTCTCATAGTGACAAAGGTTGAAGCCGCAGTCAACCACGCTATTCAAGTCCTAATTGGCAGACGTCACATACCTCGGAAAACATCACATACCTAATTTATAACAATGTTTCTGAACTGACAATTATTTCCTTTACCGGTAATATATTTTTTTTATAAAAACCACATAAGTTTGTAAGGTTCGACGCACCATTCAAACCTAGGTAAATCACTACCTTGGTCAGATCTCAATTATCACGTCACCTATTGTGTTACTATTATCTATATTTGTCGCAATGCTTCAATGAACCAAGGGATCAATTCATAGGTTTTTTGGTTAAGTCTTAAGTAACTAACAAGATGGATGAATAAAAATTTTGAAACCAATATTTTCTGCCTAGCAGCAGTGAACCACCCAAGAAGTTATTTCTTTTTATGTTTAAATTCTGTGCAATGCTCTAAAAACAATGTGATTGATTACATACAAGTAGGTTAAAATTGTATGACGACAGAACAGTACATATTATTTGATCACAAAATGACTTTACCTTTAACGTATATATCTATTTCTAATCCTAGCGATAAAAAGACTACCCAGTAAGAGTTAACGTATTAATGATGATAATCCTTAGGACGTTAAGTTTCTATCGTGTATGTTGTATTAGGAATGTTCAGAAAAGTTATGTGAGAAGTAAAAGTGACATTTATGACGTCGAATGGCCATTATAATTAACTGAATGTGCCCAACACAATGACTTATAAACTCACAGCGCCACATTAATGTCATAAAATGGCCTATTTTATTAATTTACACCTCATATATTTATGCTCTAATTCTTTATTTTAAATTTCAAATAATAGAATCTATCTAACACCCGTAAATGATGCAAGGAGATGATATGTGGTATATATTATTACCGTTAATTAAAATTTATAGGCATTAAATTGAAATGAATTATGTAGATATACGAATAGATCCAATAAAAATTTACCAGATTTCACACTAGCTGTTTGATTCATATAAAAGTAATTAATTTAATATAATTTAGATAAACAGAAGATAATAGAATCTTTGAGTCATCAGAGCCTTCCAATATTTGAATAAAACTCAAAGCCTTTATTCGCTGCTTACGTCATCAATTTAACGCTAACCATTAATCGTGCATCAAAGAGGTTTTATCCTAAAGCTTTATAAATTACCGATTTACACACTCCATTCAGTTACCGTACCTACGTGTATATACAACGTTCGTTCTTGATCACGATTTAATGACATACTGGTTGCCTGCCGATGATCTTATTTAAAATTGCATACAATGCAGCATAAATAAGTAAAGCTCTAACAAAACGTAAATTTACTGTTTGATACATCCGTTGCAAATTCTATATATTATGTTATTCACTAGATTACTACCAATCTTACAATGAAAATACACCGATTCAATCACCTCTTCGCATTTACTTATTTTGTGTGACAAATTATGAGTGTACGTTTCTTTATGATTTTGTTTTTTTTTAATACTATATCGCATTTATAGTAACCGAAACAAATGCATTAGCCGTAAAATGTTAACTTTTTGTAAAATAGTCCTCAGCGGTAAAATTTTCGATTAAAAATGTCATATATCATTGAAAAGATTAAGTAAATATAGGTAGTTAAAATAATCTTAACCGTTTTTATTCACAAATTTTCAGACTATAATTATACTATTACAGGTTATAGAAAGGTATTGCCGGGACAAAGTTTTGACGGATGACTTTTCGTAATTATTACTCTTAAGGAGACAGCCGTAACAAAAATGTCCTTAGCAGATTATAAGATTTTAATCAAAAAAAAAAAGCACGGAGCAAGGTTGTAAAGCACAAGCAAGTAACATTGAGGGCTCATAAAGAGACTTAAACTGCCCCGCCTTCATAACCAACTGTAGTTTCAAAGACCCGCAGTTTTACAATCTCCTTTTAAGACTTTATTCTTATTTCAGGCCTTGTGAAACGATGATAGGTACGCTAAATTAAATTAAATCGAAACCTTAAAAAGGACGAAGTAATGATTTTTTTACTACTATTACCATGTACATATACAGTATTACCGTGAATATTTATTAAAATTAAACAAAAGACATTTTTTTTTCATATTAACAGTGATGGGAGATAATACTTATAATGATAATAATAATAAACAATACGAAACAAAAAACGCCTGTTTTTGTGAACATTAAAAAACACTATTATTTTTAATCATTACTATTTATATGCAATATTCACAAAGAGGACGTCGCTGTTTTCTATAGTTCTTAGTTACTAAATACATAGTTAATAAACCTTGTCGTAGGGCTTATGAGCGCCATAAAAACTCAGTCAACACTGGAGCAGCGTGCTCAGTATATACATTTCTAGGACATAAAAAGTCACAAAGAAAATATTTTATCCTAAAACAACTGTATTCTTAAGATATAATACGAAAAGTACGTAACTATGTTAATATGAGTACAACTAATATCGACGTTTCAAGGACGGAATATTTATAACGTGAAAACAAAGTTGTTGATGTAATTGTGCGAATGATATAATGTGTAATAAAAGTGACGTTAATGTTCATCTTTATCGCCTTCCTAATTAATCTTTACTAGAAAAATACGGTGTTTTAGGATTGTGTTTTACCAAAAATATAACGAAATGACCTGTTTCCCGATTTATTCCTGTATATACAATATAACAAGCCTTCGTTTTCTGTCGGGAGGTACACGTGTTAAATTGCCTGCATTTTTGTATAAATCTTGATATTGAAATCACATGCCGCTGAGAGATGTAGTAAAGAAGTTCGGAGTGCCTAAGTAACTACTAAATTAATCACACCCAATAACTATTGGAATTGGTGTACCGTCTATTAGGGAATGGTTTTGGCTCCAATCTTTAATTACCCTGAACTTATGATCAAACCCATTATCATAAACATTTACGACATGCGATGACAATAGAACCATTTACTGTAACTACTGGACTTGTTATTGGGCCTTGTACAGCTAATTGCAAATAATGCTACAACCATATTCTCAATATAGTACTTCCCTAATAATAAAATTTACCTACATGTTTTGGTTTGCGAAAGTCAGAACAATTTGCAACACAAAGTAAGAACTCTTACAAGTTATTTCGGTAACTGCTGCGTACAATTAATTATCAATATATTAAACCCGCCCTCGCATCTACCCATAACAAGTAGTCATATTAATAAAGAAATCAGAAAAGAAGTTAATTAATGACCCTATAGAATGCCACTACAGAAATGGTCGAATAAAACATTCGGGCAAAAAATAATTTTCAAGGCACCATGATTAAAAGCTCCACACTGTTAACTTTCACGATTGAAACTAATGAGTAACTTGTAAACGAAAATGGTAAAGATTTAAATGGCAAAATATTATGTTTATTCTTTAATGCTAAATCTAAAAGTAGGTTACAAAAGGCACTTCATACTTGGTACCATTCTCTAACAGATGATATTACAATAGCGGGTTATTAAGTTTGATGCTGAATTAATGCTCGATACAATATTGAAGCAATAATAATACAAATATAAACGTTACCATTAAGGCACATAAAACAAATATGTATTTTTCATATACATACATGTATATCACTTAACTTTTTACATAAAAGATAAGTACATGCATGCACCAAATACGAGACTGATATATAAAATCTTCTTTAACTTTAATAAGGATGAATAAGGGTATGTCCCCTGTCAGGATGGTTAACGCGGCCTACCAAGACCTTGCCACGAACACTCAATGTTGGGGATAAAATATACCACAATTTTTGTTCTTGGAAAAAATATGTAAATGTAATGTTACTACCAATAACTAAATTTGTAATTGACAATTTTATGATAAAAATCTCCAATTAGTACCTAATATATTTTTGTTAAAACAATAGTTACTGAAAATCTTTTGTTAATACGAAACATTGAAGCAAATAGTAAAGCAACGACAAGTTTTTACTTTGCCTTCGCGATGTTTAGCAATAAATTATAAACAACAAACAGGTCCCCTTTCTATCCATGTAGTATCGATTCGCTTGTCTGTTTATAGGTTAACTTGTTGACTGGCTGGATTATCCAACATGTTATTACAGTACAGTAAATAGCAAATTAAGGGTTAACATGGTATTACTACTCGTACATTAAGTTAAGTGGCCACGGAAAATTGCATAATCAATGTTCTCACACTAAAGCGGGGAAATAGCAGTTAAAATAGTATACCGAGCATCGAGCATGCTACGCATGTTGTTATTCGACCCTTTCTATGGTCCACTGCTGAACCGGGTCTCCTCTCATAGTGAGAAGGATTAAGGCCATAGTCTA
>DWGJ01002638.1:0-15205 GCA_018246895.1 Aspitha aspitha aspitha | reverse complement strand
CACACAAATGTTTGTCCTGGGTGGGAATCGAACCTACGATCTCCGGTTTTGCAGTCAGGGTCTCTAACTGCTCGACCACGAGGCCAGTCAATATATAAGAGATTTATATATTTATTATGCAAAGCTTATCTTTCATATGTCAATCTGTTTGTTGATTGTTCCGATATCAACGAGTATTTCCGTATTTTACTGATAGATAAAGTAGTCGCTAAATAAGTTGGGGAATATAAACAAGACGTTGAGGCGAGAGATCAAGAGAGTAATAAAAATAAATTGAGCATCACAAACGATATAAAGCGGCGAATAGCCGAGTTCTTTGTGTTTTTAATATGTATTGTCATTTTTTCGTTGTAAATGTTTATGTATTCTGTTTTTGGTTTATCATCCCTTGACTATTCGTAGATAATATCTATCATAGACTCTTCGCGATGGCTCTACTTAGTTCTATCAAAATAATATATGCTCAGACATAAATGTCTTATTCATATGAATTTTATATGAAATTGTTCGTAGTTGGCAAGTAATTGTGCGTAAAGACTGAAATATTCTTGTTCCAGGAAAACTAGAACATGGTAATAACGCTTAACTTGTTCAGACGTGTGGACCCTGTTTTCATCCCTGTTTTACTTAAGTATATAGTAAATCTGTATACGAACTGTAAGAGTATAGACAAGCCTTAAGAATAGCGATTTCTGTAACCTATTTTCAACGCGCCAAAATTGACTAGTTACACTAAATTATTTCTAACTTACTATGTAATCATCATTCTTTACACGAATTGGGCTAGGTCCTATTCCAAAAGCCCTATTATCCTCATTACTGTCTAATAGTTTAATCAAGAAGCAATAGTTGTTCATTAAAATAACTGTCATTTATTAAACTATTTGTGAAGTTAAGTTCGATATTGGTGGTAGTCAATGGAGGGCCTCTTCGGGTTGCCTGTTCGTTTACTACAATCTTCAAATAAAAATTTGCGCAAACTCACCAAACTTTGAACGTCCGTTGACCCAGTTACAATAACCAAGACCAATTCGATAACAAGTGGGACAGCGAAAATGCATTTAGTCCCGTTCCTGCAGTCCTATTAATAAAGAATATTTACCAACTAATTATTATTAACACCTTATACTAACTGAATTCACACTAACAGTCCCTACAGCCGTGTTAGGGGTCGGTTACAGATGTCCATGGGCTATTAAGTACTAACACTTACTAACTGCACCTACTAACACATACTAACTGGGCACTTGTGACTGCTGCCTGCTCGATTGCTACTCTATTCAAATAAAAGAAATGCACAAGACATTCCGCTACCAGCGGTTTCGCAACCAATCCAAAATCCAATGAATATTCCTGGTTATTAAAACGATTGACATTATTTAGAAAATGCAGTGAAACGTTTACCTATAGCTTAGACCGAGATCTTTTAGGATGTGACGACAAATATTTGCCGTCTCCAAACTAACGTTGCGAGACTGCGATGAAAGATGTTTGCTTCGTATAGCCCGCTCAATGGATACGTAACAAATTGTGATAATATTTACTTAACACACGGTAAGAGAAAAATGAAGGGCGCCCGTAGACCCGCTGCACTCGGAATATACCAAACTTTTTTTATATTTGAATAGAGTAGCAAACAAGCAGGCACCAGTCACAAGTGGCTGCTCCCACCCATGGACATCTGTAACCGACTCCTAACAGGGCTTTAGGGACTATTAGTGCGAATTCAGTTAGTAAAAGGTGTTCATAAGTATTAGTTGGTGAGTATTATTTAGTAACAGGACTGGAGAAATGGGACTGTTGGTGATATTAGTCCAGTTAGTATATGTTAGTAGGTGCAGTTGGTGTTAGTAGTTAGTAGTTACCCTGTCAGAAGTCGGTCAATAAATTAAACAAAACAAGAATTATTTTTGTTGCGAATGTTTTGCAGCTAACACTACATGCCTAAGATGGCAACAATACCTTTGTAAACATAAAAATCCTAGATTTTCCTAATATACGTCGAGTGACTACCGACAATGAAAATCACGTGTACATAAAATTACTAATTATATCATCGTCCCCAAAAGAGGACCTCATGACGATAGAGAATATCAGTAGGAATGTCCGCCATTATTATCTTAATTTAGGTTAACCATAAAAATATATTTAATGCACTTTGTTTTAAATTTAAAATTAATTACATATTTATATCAAACGCGCGCATATTTTGTAATGTCAACCTAACTTTGCGGTCAACTTACTCCTGTCGGTTATTCAGTTATATAATAATACCGTTTATATCAGAATCACCTGCAAATGCCTGTCCGATGGCATAATAAGCCTAACGTTAAGTAAACCACAGACGTCATTTACGGATATAACATGGTTTTCGTTTTGAATATATAAATTAATTTACGATTCATATTACATGTTCTTTTAATGTATTAATTTATATTAATACATTAAAAGAACATCGAAACTAAACTTATATTTGATAGGTATGTAATTTTGGTAAGAAATTATCCTCTTGCTCAGGATAATAGGTTCGGATAATATTACTCAATGCCTTAGTCATCTTAAATAGATGTTAGCGCTGTGAGCAACTAATTTAATCCGTTTTCGCGCCATTTACGAGTAGTTTAACGCTGACAGCCAAAATATTTTTATAACATTTGTTTATAATTTTTGTTTTCCGATAAAGCATACAATTACAAATTCACAATACAAATATACAAATATAAAAATACACATACACACACACACAAAATATACAAATACACATACTCATAGCACATAAGATTATAACACATAACACAACATATACACATAAGATTATACACATATACACATACGTACTTCTTATATAATATATCTAACGTTAAAATTATTACGTCCTGCAAAAGAAAATTTTAAAAAATACACTTTGCAAAAAGATTTACACCCGGCAGTACAACTCCTGCAAAACTTAGTGACAGTGTTATATTAAGATTCATTTGTAACTCTTGACAGCAAGGTACAACTGCAATAAAGAACAGCTTACACTAGGAACAAAGTAAAGTTACCTTTTCTGTTGGAGGAATACCATTTGGGGGTACATAATCAAATCAAACTACCTTCGTCGCGTTATCATTATTTCCTAAACGATTAGTCACTTGTAGTTTTGAACAACTTATATTGAGGAGGTCAATCTGTCTATAAACACTCGCTACGCCGACAATCGCTACGTTAACTTTTAAAAAAATAATTAATTTAACTCAACGGAACGTATGAACCCTTTCGTATCCCAACACAGGGTCCAAGGCCAAGTCCTAATTAAACTTGCTCTACACCGTTATTCACTCCATACCTCTAACTGTCATTAGGAGGCAACGATATTTAAATTGACGAAGGACTGAGCATTTAAATCTTATAATATTTACTTATGGACTACAAATAAATGTAACTGCGTAAGCTAACTTTGCTAGGATAGAAACAAGCGGATGATAAAGGAACTGTTTTTATAAGTACAAATTTGTTTCCTTGAAAACGACCTAACGACTAACGACCTCTGGGTGAAGAAGATTAATAATATTAATCTAAAATGTTCACAAATTACAGTTTCATTAAAATAGCTAAGCGTTTTTGAACAGGTTACTTTGTAAAATAAAATAGTCAGATTTTATATAGTTTACATTGCATACATTGTTTATGTACAACCGCAAAATCACGGTCAATGCACACTAACGCTCGCAACCGCGACAGCGTGGACAACGTCAATTAATACTTGTTTCCAGTTGTCGACTCTGGAAATCGTCGAAGTTACTAATCGATGTAACGAAGCACAATTATGACATCACGAAGCTGTTATCGGGAATAATGCAGGGGATTTTAATTGACAAATGAATAATTAATTCGGTGACACAAAGCAACAATCACACTAACGAGACTGGGGCGTCAAAAAGAGCAATTTAAGGAGCCGTGACGCTGTATTGTTTATATCTCCAAATCCCTCCCCTGCCTTAGCTGGCTTTCTCTTAAGGTGGGCACTTAGGAATTTTACCTAATGAGTATATTGTAGTAAAAGGTTCCGTAGGCTCCATTACCTGTTTGTAATTGTTTACAGTGATGTTTACGTATTGAAATAAAAAGCTATTTGAAACGAAGATTAGCAGAACAACATTTATGTAGATCAGATACTGGCGTTTGGGAAGTCAAGTTAAGGGTAGTTAGGTATGTTTGTTTGCCATTGCTGTCGCTCTGGTCACTCCCGAAGCTTAATGTGGCGAGGACAGCACAGGGTAACATGGCATTCATCAGGGAACCGGGTTCCAGCATTGAACTATACACAAAAGACGTATCGATTTAACTCTCATTTAAAAAGAAAACTTATGAAAATCTTTCAAATCCACGGACCTCCAAAAGCACCAATTTGCGAAAGAGTGCTCGAATCTTCAATTTACGTTAGTAAGGCGGGGTGACGAAAAAGTTTCACGGCAAATTAAATAAGTCGTTTGGACTCACCCTTCCGAGTTTCTGTCTTAACAAGTCTGTACCTAATCTTGTATTGAGTAAACAAGTAATATTAAAGAAAGATAAAGGGGGATTGGGAAAGATACTCGTAAATTGCACAATACCAAACACGAAATTCAGAAAAATCTATGATTTTTCACTTTTTTAAGATTTCATTTCAAACGTATCTTACAAGGTCCGTGTCTTATTTTCACGCAAAATTATTACTTAAATCTATAGAACAATGGATTTATCATCGTCTATATTTGTCGCGTCTGTCACAGCCTAATTGTTTAAATTTCAATCCCTTTTCAAGTCTGATATCGAGGTAACAAACTCGTTTGCTTAATAAAGAACAAGATATAAATATGTAGAGTCGGAGTCAAATGGATTTTTCACGTGCGACCATCCATCTTTTTCTTATCTGACAGTTGGTGATCGATTTCTCAATGTTACCGTATCTGTGTAGATTTGTAGAGCGAATGGTAAGGACGTCTGTCTCCTGTCTCATGTTAACTCACAGATCTCTAAATACGAGTATACTCGTAAATGCCATTAGTCGTTTTCGTAGCACATTTTATAACATACCTATCTCTACATTGAAGCAGTTGTTTTTATAACAATCTGTTTCGAGTTGAACGGTCTGGATTCCGGTCCACGTGTATGATGGAGACCATCTCAGAAACGCCACACGAACGAACCTGCCTATGTTGTGATATCCGGACAGCTGACAAACATCAATACATACATACATACTAAATAATACATTATGTGCATATTATATAATACATTGATATTTTTATTTCTATGTCATTCTTTTAATTTAAAAGTCATTCTGGGCGGGAATCCAACCTGCGGCCTCTGATTTAGAAGCCAGTTTCTCCAACCACTAGATCACAGAGCCTGTTAATATATCAATATGCGACAACTGACATTTCTTATATTTAATTATAATTATGTACATTACGTCCCCTAAACTCTTAAGTATTTTATATACGAAAATACTCGTATAGTGTAGCGAACATAAAACATTACGGCGACGTCGCATCTAAGACGATATTAAAAATTTACGAAGCTCTCACTCGTTAAAAGGGAGTTTTAAATAGAGCCGCCTGAAAAGAAACGTATCTAAGTGTTAAGTTTAACATGAAGTCCAATTTACGATTGAATATTTCAATCAATGTTAACATGTCTACAACTGGAATCGTATTTGATTACGAATTTTGTAAGGAAGCATTTCGTGACGCGATTTTCGGTTAAACGTATTCTTAAATGTTAATATTTCTCTACCGTTTATGAGCGTTGATGAATGCTGTTCGTACAATATTTCTGTTTGATCCTGACTTCATAATCCTGTCGTAAAAACAGTTATATAAAACCCAGTTTGCATACAGACATACTTGTATGTTTGCAGATTCACTCCGTAGGTGATATCAGCAATCAACGGAACACAGGATTGCAAGATTACAATTTTGCTTCCTACCTTAGCGTCCTGGAGTTCAAAAACTTAAACTTAAGCTCTTAACTTTACAAAATGATACCATTTTTAAAATTAGATATCACATCATCATCACTAATCTATAGATTGAACCTTGTGAATATCGTACATACTCGTATTCTGCAATAGGTCGTAACTATGGGCGCCTCCCGTAAAAGAAATAATTCGTTAAAACAAACACTTTAAATACCTACGTAGAATTTAACAGTGAACTTACCATTTTCACTATTGTAATCAGTTTTATAATAGGGTTGTTATTTTTTTGCAATATAAATATCACATAATTTCAAACCCGGCCAAATGTAATAAAGTTCAAATTCATTGTAATAAAAACGATTCGGAGTTCAAATTTCGAACAAACTTTGAACATTAGCGCTTAAATTCCCACGATGACTCGTGTTTTGATACGTACGCTTCCGTGATAAAGTTATTAACATGTAATTTGCATAAGCACGTGCTCGCCCACATGTACCTACGACATGTGCCCCTCGTGCTTTACATTGTGATTTCTACAGACGCTAGCTACTAAACGGGAGGCCGTGGGATCGATTCCCATCCAGGACAAACATATTTGTTTCAGTGGTGTAGGCATGAAAGTTGAGCAGACAGACAGACAGAGTTACAATCGCATTTAAAATATTATTACGGATATAGCTGCCAAAACGTTTGTACAGCTATGATACATACTGGTACAGATACCGTCCGCAAGACCTCAAGCCCAGCCCCTAACGTAATTTCGCACGTAAAATTGATATAGAACTTAAAGGAATTAAATCTATTTATTTATATAATTGTCATACCGCAAAAAGCCTATACATACAAGTCGATCTCGTAGACATCAGACTCCCCCTTGAAAAGATTTATGTAATAAGCAAAAATTTAAAGCTATCGTATAATTCACAATTAAGCTTTCCTGGGAATTCTGATGTTTGATAAATGTTTATTGTGTCAACTAGGCTACACCCCAGAGATACGAAATTAGAAAATTTACAAGGCAACAAGACGTTAGTCCATTTTTCCCACCGAACATCTTTATGATGTAAGAAAAATCTGAATCTCCATAAAAGTTTCACAACAGATCCCCGAAGGCAGCAGTTATCAAATCAACGTGGAATAAACTCCGGAATAATAATGATCCGGGCACGGTTTGTTGCATAAATTATCCTAAATTATGCGCGATAAGTTTTTTTCTTATCCCCGGATGGAAGGAAAGGATTTCCTCTGAAGCGCGCTCGCATTTATTCAAGATGGAAAAAAGGAAAAATGTCGTAACATCTAATATAATCATTAAAAGCGATTTCAATATAATGTCATTTATCGCAAAAACAATCTTTTCTTTTCTAGAATGACCGTTCATTTTATGGAAAATATTGGTTTCTGGAATAAATGCACCATTTTCCGCCGATTTACACGTATTTATGACAACACATATGAACTTATAACAGTGTGATTGGTACAAGTATGTACATACATAATATGTATATATATGTACCAGTACCAGAATTCATTCACTATCTCATAAATAAAGAATAGATAATTTTAACTATTCACTTACGTTTAGGATTGCAAATTAAACTTGCAACTCATCTACAGCTTAAATTGGAATGGTATTATAAACAGCAATTACAAAAATATATCATTTAATGCGTAAATATGTTTCACATTAATGTCGAGTATGAATAGTGTCGTTATGGTAAGCGCTGTAACGAAATCCTATAAATAATAATTAAATATAGGCCAGCTAATCTACAATGTAGACTTCGAGCCTTTAATGTATAATACAGGATACCTAACCATGCGCCTATTTTGTAGAAGAAATCCCGTTCAACCATATTTTATGACCATTTCACATATAGCCGTCCATTTGTCCCACTCCGGTAATATCGAAACGATGTAACCACTCTGCACAGAGCCCTGGAAATACAAGAGAAAGTCCGCTGTCATATTTTGAAACAAAATTGAAAAGGGCGATGGAGCTCAGGATACAGTAGACAGAGTATTAGGTGTAGGCTTAAAGAGACATTTAAGTTGGAACCCGTTACTATGAAATTATATTGTTCCCTTTTGTTGGAAAATTACGGTCATTTTTCAGAAGATATCTTTGGAACGGAATTGTCAGTGACGGTTTAAAGGGACGTAAGGTCAGGACTTTACATTGAGCAATAGTTGATGGACCCTCAGCATTTCCAACGTAAAACATTATTATACAAATAGCCTCATATTTTGATCGTAAATGCTCCTCCAAAACAATCAGACGGAAAAGTAAAAAATGTAATAGGTATTCTTATAGTATCCGCGTATAAATGAAAATGCCTATGGAAAAATTTATTGTGATTATAAATAATTCAAGTATTTAAAGAACATTCGATTACATGGAATATTTTGTTTCCTAAATTCCGTGGAATATCCATTGTCGTAAGGGTATCTGTGAGTATTTAATGTAATTTAACTTTAATGTTACTGTAAAACATTCTTTTTAATTTTTGTTTTCAAATTGAATGCAGACCTCTACACAAACCAGCAAAATACTAAACAGATCATAGACAGATTACTTGGAAAATCTTAAAATACATAATTTCTTAACTTTGAGAGAGGGTCGTTTTGGAATGTACAACATTGGGTACTAACCGCATTAAAGAAACGGTTTTGTGTCGATTTTAAATATAAGTTTATCATAGTTTAAAAATTAGGTAATAAATAATAAATAATTAAGTAATTGTAAATATAGTAAAACGATAAAATCATGTTTTAAATTTGTACGCCGTAAAAGGCAAAATATTGAGTGAACTAACAATTCTACAACATGTTTAAATGTACCCATATTTGTGCAAATAAATGTCTTTGTCTTTGTCTTTGGAAATAGCAAACCCTGTGTCGTAAACATTAAACAGAGCGCAAACGTGAAACTTTAACACTCGTATGTACTTATAACGTGGCCTATGCCAATTACCCCATGATATTCCCTTGCCTTACAAGACTTCAATTTGCCCCGACTCTGATAGAATAAGGAAATACTTATTTGCTTTTCGATTATCATAATTTACCCGCAATGTAAACACCTCTTGCGTTTTCACGAAATTGTTCAAAGGGAAACAGGGAAGGAAAATACAGTCTGCCAATTTTATAACTAATAAACATTTAAATGGGCAAATATTTTTTTGCTACGTTTTCTTTTGCGACGGTTAAAATTGTGTGACATTTCTTTTTCGTAAATAAGAATTTATATTCCAAATGTCACATAGGAACGTAACTTTGTAAATATACTGTATAACTATGTAGTTGTAGTATTTTTCTTTTCCCAATAAGTCCCGTAATTCTTGTGATAAGTATAACACAAAGACTGACTGGAACTGAGACTTGGATTAACACATGATTACTTTAGTAATATCCAGGCTTTCTTAAATATAGACGGCTTTCTTAAATATAGACTAATATAGGCTTTAGACGCAAATAAACCGTGCCTTGAGTCGCCAAATAAATACAAATACTAAGAAAAACATATCACAGGTAAAAGAAAAAGAAAGTAAAAAAAAGAAAAAACCGAAAATTCTACTTTTGAATTTTAAGAACTCATTCGTCAAGTTGACGACAGAACTCCGTAATCCCAGATGGTTACCATTAAACTTAGGAATTTTAAAAATTGCAATTCTTGTTTCTTGTTTCGGCTATATCGGAAACATTGTACGTAGGAACATCAATTCCGTCAAACATTGGTTCAAGTATTCATCACTACGAATAAATTTATATTCGCCGCGCGTGACCTACATAGAGAGTGTGTGTTTTGTAATTTCACTGCCCTGAAATGGTTTACCTTCGCGTTAAAAGCGTAAAGGCTGTTAGCATCTTTAACGCCTTTACGTGTCTCGCGTCATTATGAGAACGGAGTGCAAACTCGGCATGTTGAGGTATGTATGTACATAAGAATAAATGTATTCGTATTGTAAATGAACGCTCCTAGTTCTGATGTAGCGTCGTATTGCCAACGATCAGCTAACTCACGGAAAACCCAAAACCCGGGCAGCTTGTGAAAGAGTAACCGCCGCTAAATTTCAATAATATGCCAATGACAGATGACTTCAATGTTTAGACTTCGAAAATTTTAGACGATTTAGAAAATGTATATCAAAATAATACTGTGATCATTAAATCAATATGCCCTTAAAACTGCAACAGTGATGTGTGTGTCACTGCATGAAGTATGTTGAAGAATATAGTGTGAGTAAATCTACGAGATCAACTGTGGTTTCTACCATCTACCCTGAGCAGGCTCGAAATGTTTCAACCTTCCTATAGTTCCATTTTGGGGACACGGATATCCTCTAATAGTGAGCTTTTAAACAATAGTCTACCACGCTGGCTTGATCGCTCTCGTGCATAACAGAGAGATAAAAGTAACAAAGAAGATTGGTTGCAATAATTTGCGTATTCAAAACGTAATTCGGGAATGCATTGTCCGTTACGGTTATGAGACGCACATCATATTAAGCTCGTTACACACGAACGATAATCTCACGCATACGACGTAACCTTAACGTGAGCGCGCCGCTTTAATACAGTCGTTTATATGTATTGCTAATACCGTGCGACTTACAGGCTTACACACAGCCCGAGACGATTCTGTTCGTTGATTTTATTCAAATACAAATGTAATATCAGCTCCATCAAGCTCCTTGTTCATACACCGTGAAAAATGTCAATAAACTCGCATAAATGTAACCGCGTCAGGTGTCATGTATCGTATGTCAAATGGGATGATGTGCAAACGCCCTTAAGAGGTAGCCTTTGAATAAGGAAAGACGATATTCATGCGATGACTGGCTCGTTTCGTGCGAATGTGTTCAAGCGTGACCAAGTTGCCAAATTCTGGCCTACGCACTACTGAACGTCTGCTAACAACGTTGTTAAATGTTTGGATTACATTGTCCGTTTTGTTCGCGTAATAAACCATAAATAGCAACCCGAGCGGCAATGGTTTTTGATGTATCGGTGCATGTCGTAAAGTGTCATGTATAGTCGAACTGAGATGGATGAAGAATGTACGAGTTACAGTTGAGTGAGCTTCTAACTTATCAGACAATAATGTTCTACGATGGTCGGGACAAGTTGCGTAATTCTGTTTTGCACGATAATAAATATTATGGGCGGCCGTCTTCCGATGCTAATTGGATTGTGACGTTTCATTTAGCGCCCTTTGATGACGTTTTATCTGTTTCACGGAGATCTCAGTGGCATATTGGACTTGATGGAAAATAAATTCGATTTGCTCAAGATTCCACGAGCAAAAACAAAAACAGGACAGCGAATTTATTAAATTTGCTTTATAATTTTTACGACTGTTCAATGACTAGAGTGATTAAAAATTCGTGTTTCCCAACAAAGTTTCAACGGTTGTACTTCCTATATTTTTTTGTTTTTATGTCATCCCGCCAGGTCTCTAACGGGGTCGGCAGAAGGCACCGAATGCCAACTATCTCCGGCTTTGCAAGCCTGACGTGCGTCGTCTATATTCATCACTCTCTTCATACACATACGCCGATTTCAGAAACTCTTGATTCCCCGGCCGGCCAATATACTTCCTATAAATTAGCGTAAATCTAATTCCAGTTACATAACGGTATTATAAAATCCAAAATATATATGCCCCTGTTTCTATTAAATTTGAATGTGAAAAATGAAGACAGAATACAATTTGAAACCAAGGATCCTACTTAATGTATTTTTCAAATGAACTACTAGACGAATGTATATAGAAAAGATAGTTTGTTTACAATTCAGGTTGCAGCACAAACGATTAATTCTAATTACACCGAACACGCATACACACATTTTACAGATAGGAAAAGGAAATATTCAGAATGTACGTATCCTCTATTATGGTGGCGATAAGCGGCGAAGTAGTAACAGATAACGTTACGCGGACTCCAACCTTACTCACTTCCGTACGAGCGTATGTCTAAACATGCCATTTTGCAAACCATGCACATTTACGTAGATTTAGAAATTAATGAATTCCGGAAGTTCTAAGGTTTGCCTTTAAAACGTATTACAACCTAAACTAAACCTCACTTATCATCAAATGATAGTCGAACTAAATAGTCGAACGAAAAATTATAAAACAATTTAAATAGTATACAAAAACTTTCATTATGCTTTAATTTTATTAGATTTCTTAAACTCAACTTATGTTCATTTTACTTTAGCTAATTGGAGATACTCGTAATTTTGAAATTGATACTTTTTTCATTTTCCAAGCTTAGCATACTTGGAATTGTCCACGCTTACCACAGATATGGCTTAACTATTAGTTCAACGACATTAGCACAGAACTCTACCCTAAGAAGTTCCAGACAAAATCCTACCACTAACAACTTAGAACGCTAATATCTCATTTAAATTAAATTACAGTAATGAATAATGTAAAGGTTTAGGCAGTTTGCGAACAAGACCTAGTAGTTTAAGTTTATTCTAGCGGTTCGAACTGACCCTTGCTATACAAACTTATCCCAAGTCTAAGCAAAATGACTAACAATTGGACAATTAGTGTAGGATTGATTTGCGCTGGGTCGATTTATGTTCGCGAAAGTTCTTGAACTGTGTTTAGATAAATGATTGCATGATAGTTTTGTATCTACGAGTATATACAAATTTATCGAAGCTATTATACGATACAATACGCAATAATGTATAATAATACGAAGCTATCTCGCAGAGACAAGGTTATAAAGTCGGTTCGCATGTTATTGTTAGGTACGAGTAACAATTTAACGTCGTCGTTGAAGCCCCAAAGGTGGTTGAATAATATCCAATAAACACATTGGTTACCAACTCGTATTTCCTCTAATCCCCACTGATGCAGTATGAGGTGACTAACCAGATGTACCAAGAATACCAGCCTATAAGCGTGTAAGACCTATAAGCCTTTAAGGTCTACCGGACATGCTGATCTTCGTTGAGACTTGAGCCCAGCTATACCACATGAAATATAGCTACTAATATGTATATAGGTTAAAAATACACCCAGTAATCGATAGTAATGTTTTCATTGAAACACTGAAATTATTTAGATAGTATTTATTTAATATATCTCAACAGATCGCTGTACCGGTTAGAATTTATTTACTTCAACCTTAAACTGGCGCGTTTCTGCTCAAATCAGTTCACTTCCTTATTCATGAGCGTCCGATAGCGGTGATTTTGCTATTGTATATTTTATTTCATTCTCCTCCCGAATGAAATATGAGACAACAGTTTGAATAGCTGAAATATTGGTGACTGAAACAGTTGAATTGTTAATACCACCGAAGAGGATTTTTAGCATTTATTCTATCAACGTATTTAGTAGTTCTAACTATTCTACTACTACTAATATCTATTATTTAGTTTATGATTTGGTATGTTTACAATTTGAGTAAAATATCTTTTTCACCAGTTGCGAACAAACATACAGCAATCATCAATTGCGTCAGTCAGTAATAGTTCTTAATAATACTATTAATAAAGCGAGTAAAACTCGGAACTCGGTATAATTTGAACTCGGTTCATCTCTAGTATAAAGAGTTTCACACAAACTATATGTCCCTACAAAAGCATGAATAATGGATGTAATACATTACAATATAATGTCAGGACAATGATACGATGTAGCGCTAAAGCCACGTTGGACTGAGCGGAACTGAAACATCCGCTACGAGCTACGCCGTAGCACGTCTACGATGATATTCAACAAATATCGGATTTTGTATACTCATGCATGAAATCAATGCAACAAATTACCGTAATTTACGATGATATTGCATGCATCTCAAGGCCTGTATTGGTAAGTGTGTATTTGTACAAGACGCATCTTTTAGTCATTTATTTTAGGATGTTATTAAACCATCGATATCTCATGCCTGTCATGATTACAATATGATGCTTACTAAGTTACTAACTAACAATTTACATATACAATTACGACTTTTTTCCGGAATATCTCTTTCGTTTGTTTCCAAAGAAATCTTCCATTGAATTATTTGAGTTCTTCCAAGTGGCAGCTATCGTTCAATGTGTCCTTTAAGACACTAAAAACAACCTACCCGTTCGGTGTTACTTAAACTACGGTATTGTTTACAGTCCACCGTACCACTACGCCACCGCATAAATAGCACCGTGGTAACGATATATTCGTACTATAGTTATCTTATTATTGCAGAAAAATAACTAATTTATTAAAATTCAGAATGGAATATATACAGATATATTTTGTTTGAGATATTTTTTTATTTAAATTAACGCAATAATTCAACCCTGTAAAGCAACAAGGAAATTTATCATTCGAAGTTCTCAGTCTTAAATAAATCTTAGCCGCCGTCACTCGAGAGCGCTTTAACTAGGCAGTTGGTATACAGCATTAGTTATAAATATTTCCTATATGTACATTGTATGTATTATAGAGTCATCCATTACTAACAGCCATTTCTACATAGAAGATAATAATAACTGGGGACAATTTCACACACGGCTATCTGATCCCAAATTAGATAATTTAATGTCTGTATTATGGTTACCGGATAGCTGATAAACATACGTAATATACATACAATATAATACTTAATAGATATTGTTATTAGGATGATAAAATCATGTTTTTCGTTTGAGACAAAAATAAAATTCAAGTAGGCAACCGTTTAGGCAGTGTGGTGGAGAGTTCTCCAGGCTGTCTGTTCTGGGAGTAACCCTGGAAACCCTGGAAGTGGGGTGTGAAAAGCAATGTAGCCTCTTATGCCACGTGATTTCTATTCGGCACCGCGTTGTTTGTTGCGTATAATTCATTATACATATAATAGCCGTACGTATATTTTTTTAAACCACTGCTGGACAAGAGCATCACAGTTATTTCATTTTATATTTTTAATACACAGTTAACTAGCTTAAGGAACATTCTGCTTAAATTCTCACGTCTTTTCTTTGTAATGAAATATACGATCATTTATTTCAGCGAACATAAAGTTTAGAAACTTTTAAAGTTTTAGTGATTACGCAGAGTATTCATTCTCACTAAGTAACGGCTATGTATTGATTTAAACGAGTCATCATGGATAGTTAAATACACATAATTTCTAATAATGTGATCTAATTTTAATTTCTAATAAACTAATCATTTTCCACCTATCTAGTAATCTAAAATTAGTTTTCATTCTAGTAATTTAAAATTAGTTTTCATTCTAGTAATTTAAAATTAGTTTTCATTCTAGTAAT
>DWGJ01002637.1:0-15220 GCA_018246895.1 Aspitha aspitha aspitha | reverse complement strand
GACAGAATTGGTCTTTATTATACCCAGCTAACAACACCAACGTTATCGGTGTGGTCCACACCGTATCGGGTATGGATAACGAGCGTAGCACCGAATATTGTGGATTGAAGTCCTGAAATTTCAATATTAAATAATAACTACGTCGTAAAAGAGCTAAGCGACAGCATGAATAGGAGTAATAAACAAATGTACTCAATCTCGACCATTACAGTTAATTCACATTCAACATTTTTGGACATGCAGTGTTTTATAAACATATGTATATTAATTCATAATCATAATCATTAGCCCATAAGCGATGCTTAACATGCAACTTTATAATCGTTCAAATCCCTCTTATTTTTGTATATATATGTCTTTCTATTTATAGACCTAATTATCTGATTTTTATTTAAATTTGTATTCAATTATTTCACATTCGATCTCGATCTCAATTTGATCCGCAATATACGTAAAATCTGAGTCATGTTATAGAACTGAAGCATTACCAATAAAAATTCAAGCACTGAGTTCAATGAGAATTTCATCTAATCATCAAAATGTTCATACTTTCCTGCTTTCGTCACATAAATAGCTAAAATAAATGTGACAGAGGAACGCGGAGAACGCATTTTTCCTAGCGCCGTGAAGTCATAAAGTAATTTAAAACAGCATCGTGACCGGGATGCTCGCTGACTGGATTTCTGCCAGCCGCAACGGGGCGTGTTATCCTGAATACTTCGAACACGAACATTGGGAAGGCGTGTTCTAGTCAAAGTTTTCCGTTATTATATAATAAAAAAAGTGACGAGACTGGTGTAAGAGTGAAACTTCGATATATTTTTAGATGGCTCCAGTAACGATTATGTACGAACTCGCTACTGTACGCTCGCTGAATACGCATAAAATTTTACGACAACGACTGTTGCGAACAAATGTGTTTATCGACCTTAGATTATTCTGTAACATTATGTTTTGATAGGGTATTATTATACAGAATGTATTGCGTTTTGGTATTACACACATATGTATGTATATTTATGAAACAAGTTTTTTTCAGTAAAGAAAAGAGTAAATTAGTAGTCACAGGTGGCTGCTGTGATCTATGGATGTTTGATATCGACACGGTGCATATACTCTAGAAATAATATAGTATTTATTAGTATTTTCTTATACATTTTTGTTCTCCGAGGCATTATTACTGCCGAGCATTACAAATTTATCGTTTTTACTTTACACTTTAAAAAATCATGCTTTAAGGCAGAAATAGACGACCGAGGTAATAAATAGAAATACAAACAACAGTCAACAGGTGAATGGGAAATAGATAAGATCGCAAGAAGTGCTTCACGTTAAAAATAAGTGCTATGATGGTACTGCCCGGACGAACTGTGTAACTATGTAGGTACGAATGTATCAAAATTTCCTTTAAATGTATTTATTAGTTTTAACAACTATTAAATGGCACTTCTCTTAAATTTATACGACAAAAGTAAGATTTTAATCGAAGTTTCGAAAATTGTATATATTGCGCAATAATATTTATATGTTCAGCACTCAAGTAGCACTCAAAGACGGAACCTGCTTCAAATCGCTCCAACATTTAGCTCACGCCTCAGTTGATAAATCTACACTCAAGGAAACTTGCACTGTCATCTTCAAATTGATCGTGAGTAACAGATATTCGATTTTCCCCACATCTTTCCATCTCGATGTAAAATGCATGAGCTCTATGCCTGTTACATGTGTAGAAGATAGACGAAAATGTTAAATGTAACCTGTTATGGTTAGCTTTTACAGTGACAAACGGATTTGGGTTTTACTTCTATAATAAAATGTTATGTTTTAACCATATTTCTTTAGCTTACTTTTGATTGCAATACTTTTGTGTCACATAATTTCTTAAAAGTTCTTTTGTGCTATATAAATTTTACTTAAATATGTTCAAATTCGTGCAGTGATATCGATATTTAGTTTTAGTAATAACATTGGCGACTGCAATAAAAGCGCTTATCGACATTATATTATGCAAGCGCCCGCATTTGCATCCGGTGTACCGTGAATTTTATCATTTCCCGCTACGAATATTGTATTATTAAATCAAAGAGAGCTTTTACTGCGTGAATTATGTCTGGCGTAATCGGTCGCGTTTAAAATTGCGCACTCTAATATTGATATTCATACATAGAAGTCATTGCTGACAATATTGCCGTGCCACTGGTTTCTGATAATTACGTAGGTAGGCACGACTACTACATAGTAATAATGTGAACAGTCTGTCGTAATAATATACCTACCTATTGAATACACTGCGTGCATTAAGCACCAACACAATCTTTATCTAATAGGATGCGTGGATGAACAGATTCCAACATTTATTACTAAACGAAAATAGATGCAGTAAAAATTAGATGTAACAGCAGTGAGTTCTGTATTTGAACCCTATCCTGAGGTATCCTCTACCTGTAAGCCTTTAAAGTAAACAATGAAACCTAAAATTAATTACAGCAATACAAAGCAATTTGTTTAACGAGTCTACAAAGGCTCCCTATTCCGAAAGTCGTTCATTTAAAAGAATTCGTAGCCCTTAATCACTTTGCTTCACGAACTAACTCGCGCCAGTCCGTGGCTGGCACACAGTTCATTTGTTATAGCCGTTACGCTTGGCTACCACATGCAGTCCTATCAACTTTCGATCCTAATGCCTTAGTCATAAAGACGCGTAGACGTGTCGTCGTGAAGTATACGAAATAATAATATGTTTTTATAACATCTCTGTTTAATAAAAAAATTCTGTAATAAAGCGCGTTCGGCCAAAATGTTGTTTTGACGTTTAAATTGGAACTCTGTCGTGTAATGTATTGCAGCGTTTGATGGAAAGCCTTTCCTTTTCTCGTTATTTCGTAAGCAAAGAATTATTTACAATATCGTATTAAGATTTTTAATTTGAATAGCAAAGGTTTCGTGTATTTACAGGTTCTAGATTTGTAATATTCCGTGTTGAGAAATTTCGTGATTCAAAGTGAGTGCATTATTTGGTGTTTTCGTTGTAGTAATTCAAAATGAAAACATGTAATGTATTCCTTTCCTTTCACATGGCAAAATCTTCTATCATGTCTTAAGTATTCTCCGGTAGGTAGTTATTTTAAGTCCGTTAGATATAATATCTTTCTCAAGCGATATTTTATTAAATAACGAATGAACGAAACTTATACTAAAACGAAATGCTTATTTCAAACGCTTAAGGCCCGCGAAACAATCTACATACTATCATTAAAATTTAAATTGTTGCATTCATTATAAGATATACACCTATATTTATGAACGTCATATATTTTCTTGTAGCTATGGTAGACCGGGGGAAAAAAGCCGACGAAAAAAACCACTCAGCATTGTTCTAGTCATTCTGGAATCTGTTCATTAGATTTATTCAACCTTATTTATATTATAATAATGAGCTTCTAGCGTCGTGTGATTCGGACTGGAAATAACGACTGACGACTGCTAGATATAATCAACTGCTGAAGGTAGTCTATTCACGATATTCGAATTACCTCTTTGTTTACTCGATGTCTTTATTTTATCTTTACATGTTATTTTTATGGTCCCAGAATATACATTTTAACGTTACAAATGAAATTTTCAGAAGGCAATAGCTAAGACGATACCTACATGTACATAGTTGGTGTCATTTGACTTATTTAATTCATCCGTTTATTTTATTGCTAAACACGTTACGTAACCTTATTTTTAAGATTTGCGAGGTATAATCACAATATAAGAAGTCAACTTTCATTGAAACCTTTTAGTTTTGTCACTAAATTAAATAACACACTTATGTGTAGTTTATGATGAGGTTATAATATTAATAAAATTGATATTTGTCCAAAGCATATTCAAGTAAATGTAATATCGGAAACAGTCAATTTGTTACCTCTTTGCTGTTCATTTGAAATATCTCATATGTGGGTATGTGACGTCTATTGTTTTGTGTGATTATTTTGCAAGACGTTGTTGTGAAAGTATTAGTTATTGTAGTTGTTAGGGGGTTACAAATTACATTTAGCTTCTACGCGTAAGACTAAATTTACTTTGTTACTTAACACTTCGATCCAACGTTCGACGAACGTAGTTGCCCATAAACTTAAGTAATTTGCGTCACAATTAATCAAGCGATTTGTTCTAGTCAGTTAAACTCCACAAACTGCTAAACTCTAGCAGAAGCTTGCACAGCCCTTATGTGGTGTATTGATTTCTTATTTACTATTACATACTTTCTTTTTATCTCTTAAATTCTTTTCTTTTAATTTTTTATTAGATCACCGCCATGTTTTAGCTTTATTTTAACTTCTTTCTTCTTCTTAAACACCAAAGAAGCAAAGGAAACTGTCATCTATGTTGTCTGCAAACAATTTTTGATCTTACACAGACCAGAAATCGCATGATTACTCTACCTCATCCAACCAATAGTTACCTACTTCACGTCTTAAGCGGGTTTGATCTGATACTGAAGAACGGAATTTCACGCCCAAAGCGATATGACATGAAATGTTATTCGTTATGTCACACATGACTTTAAAAGGATCAGCTCCGATTGGGCATGATTGTCATCCATTACGTGCGTTAGTCCATTTCATATTGTCTGATGAGAACAATGGAACGACGGAAAAATGGATCCTGGTGTTGTACATTTTGTGTCTTGTATTTTCACGTTTGTATATGCCTTAGCCAAATAGGAAAGATTCAACTCAAGATGACGGAAAACGTCCAACTCGCCCAGTAGAGGTAACAAGTATTTGTTATACCTGTTAAATGTTAAATAGCACCTTTTTCAGCTACATTATCAGTTTTTTTCGTTTTAATAAGTTAATTTATACATGCCTTAATTTTGTTATTACTGAGCAAATAAATGCTGAGAAAATGTTCTTTTTTATGTTACTAAATCTGAACATATAAAACATAGCCAATTATGGGCAATGATTTAGATTGCGATCTCTGAAGAGTTATTTGAATCATCAAAGAGTCCGTGTGAGTTCATATATTGTTGGGAAATATTCATTTATCAATTCGTTTTTTCGCTACCTTGTATCAAAGAACCTAATAAAAACAAGAACGAAGAAAGCAATGATAAATAAGGCAATAGAACTGCTCACGGAACGTGAAAATGCTAATATTTCGCCTTCTTTGTACTAAAGCAAGTTAGTTGTGACTGAAATTTCCGTTTACTATAAACAAGAAATGCTATGTATTTGCGTTCATAAGTTCAGCATTTTCTTTAATAAATAAAATCTCATTGTGTTCCTTTAATTGATTTTTCTTATAATATTTTGATCTAAATAACTACGAGTAACATGACATGTTAACGAAAAATATTAATAATTCCTGTATCCTAATTTCTCTTGGATAACGAAAGCAAATAATAATCAGTATCTTTATGAATTATTTTCATATAAAATACATTCAAAATGTGTAAACAGTGCCAAATTCAATCTTTTCTCATATTATCATAATTCACTTTACTAAGCGTATAATTTTATGTAGGCAGGAACCTATCTTAAAGGGTCCGCCTTCATTAAGTTTTGCCGTTATAAAACCAACTTATGCGAACACACAACACGCACTTCATTTTAACTAAATGCGTGAGCAACCTTAATTTGGGTTGTATAAATTTAATAAGAGACCCCAAGCTGTGATAATATCACCTGCCGGGGTGCTATCGAAAAATTACACTAAAGTTATGATTAATAACAAAGCGCAAACGTTCTCACAAGCAATGCTTAGTAACAATTACGTATTATAATTACCTGTTCATTGTTCCATTCTTGGACACGGATCTCGTCAAAAAATTACAAATTTGAAAGATATTTTTAACACGCTATGTGTGGGTTTGCGGGCTTTACACGTCCTGTATAACACTATGTGGGACGTTAAGGTGAATGAGTTTCCTTCCTCACGGTGTTACCTTTAACGTTATACCGAGTGATGTTTATTCTCTAAATGTCACATAATTCTCGTACAGTCAGAGGTGCATGCTCGGATTCGAACTCCAAACCTCCCGTGTGGGAGCTATAAATCCAAATCATGCTGGACTCCAATGCTTATGCTTTACTTATCACTTGTACTCGTAATTGTGTCGTTATATGACAGTGTAGTTTTTGTTTTACAAAAAGCCTTATAGTTCTTGTAGATTTTTGGGCACAATGACTGTTACTTTTTCGGATTGTTATCTATTTTCACCCCAAAATAACAGCCTCAATACCTTTTGCATGTTTTATTTTGTTTGACCTTTTTCTTAGAAATGTTATTCCTATTTATAAATATCGACGCTAATGATAATCCGCTTTTTATTAAAAAAAAACCTTTTTAATCAATTACATCCGTTTTGTCCCATTTGCTTGTGATGGCACTAGTTTGTAGATTTAATTTTATACATGGAGAAATACCATTTTCTTCAAAAGCTATCGAGATACATTTCTCTACGAATATAATTTGCCCCATATAGAACAAACGGAAAATATATTCCGCTAATCATTAACATATAGATGAAGAGCCTTCAGCGTAATCCAGTAGAAACTATCACAGAACATTTGTTTATAAAGCTTGTCAACTTGCCAAAAATATGTACATACAATATCTGAGGTAAACAAAGATAGAATATCGGAAAAGCGGTCCGAGAAATATTTATTTTCTATACGGTCGAACACCTTGTGTTATCTTTTCCTATTGTTGAACGTTATTCTGTTGAAATTATTGACATTTAGGTTAATGGTCTACGATGCGGAAATGTAACTCCTATTTCAGAGCAAGAAGTAAAGACCTGACCACATCTTGAACTTTGTTTTTTCGTTATTTAATTTGTCGCAAAACTACTATCTCAATTGATTTATCATATATTACAAATACATATACATATATTGTTACAGTCTGGGACAGGGGTTGTCTTTGATAATAATAGGTGTGATGCTATACATTGTCTACTCTTGAGGAAGTTTTCCTTCACATTTATAGCGTGAGATTATAAATTTTATTCAGTTACAATGATACTTATCTGTAAAATCAGGGACGCGTAGACGGCTTTGAATCCCAGAGCACTTGAGCGGGAAGAGAGTTATCATTAAATATACCTATCCATCCGTACCTACACAAAATAAATACAAATGTAGGAAAATAAATACAACAGTCGAGTGGATGAACGAAATGTGAACTTTTCAGACTCATCCTGAAGGACATATGATTTTTGAGTATATAAAATTATTATTTATTACTTCTTTAATATTTGTTCATACAAATTAATTAAGCTGTCCCCGTCACGGTTTATAGGTTTAGTTATAGTTTAGTTTAGGCGTAAAATTGTGAATTGAACGTGTCTTTTAAGAGTTCACGTTGGGAGTGCAGGACGACGTTGCACTCCAGAGCGGTTGGCACAAATCCAGCTAACGAATGACCTGAAAGTTGTTTTACGACTAGACGACATTGAGAAAAATGCCAATTTACGCCATAATGTTGCTCAATACTCAATACTTTATTGCGTTATGGGGCTGCAATTGTTAACATTAATTATATTAAACACACATATGAAACGCTATTAGGGTGTCTTTCTTAAATAAGTGATTTTCGAGGTGCTTGACTTTGATTGGCACAGTTTTAGTGATTAACTTAGCAAGGAAATCTTAGTTATTTATTCTCCATGATGCAGTTCCTTTACATATGTATTTACATAGACTACTTCACGGTAAAAAAACGCATTACGCGAAATCACTTTAAAATTGCCACACAAAATCATAAAACATTAAACTAGTGATTAAGTATAAACTTGTTTAATACACAATTTTTAATCAATTAAACTGTTTTTATTGTTGTTAGGTATTTTTATTTAATGAAATTCTTGATTTTCGTCCAAGCGGAGGGAGACGCTCAAACTCGATTCCTTGCGTGCGTACCGGGAGATAACATAAAACTTTCGGAGCGAATGAAACTAGCAATAACTTTGCAATGTTACCACGTACCGCGCTCAATTTCACTATCCGGCCCACGTCTCGCTCATACAACAGGAACAAGAATTAATTCTCAATTCCGTCGAAGTTTCAGCTAATGTATTATTCAAATACAATTCCGGATTATGACAGCGTCTGCTCAGTTTTGTGGATAGCTGTCCAACGTAGTTTGACCAAGCTCGCGTAGAGCTTTAGTAACGACCAATTATATTGCTCTAAAGTTAACGTTGGGAGGGCAATATGTTTGAATTTGCGTAATGTATTGCGTTACTGTTAAAGTATTGATATCTTCTGAGTTAATTAAGTGCTATGTGTTACGTGTATTTTGCTCAGGAAACTTTAACGTCTTTATATCAAAATGTAACTTATACCTATGTAAACCTATGAACTTTGTATCTTACAGTGCAGTGAAGATAAATTCGGTTGTATCCCTTTAAAAAAATACCTCAAATAAATTAGAAAGACATACTGGAATTTTAAAGAAGGTTGGTTATATTTTCGGTGTCATGTAAATAACTGGAAGCATTTGAGAAATACTAAGTAAAGAGAAAAAATAGCTATTTTGAAATTGCAGACACTTTTTCATATGTATGTATTACCAAAATTTTCAAATATTTGAAATATACACATTTCATGAATGTATTTCATATTTCATCTCTTTCCTGTGAATGTTACCACAAATAAGTTTAAGTTGCAGTTAAGCCCCAATCAGGGTATAACATAAGTGATACCTACATAAGCCGGCAAACATCGTAAAACTTTCTCAGAGATATACATATATATCAATTCCAGATTACAGTAGCTACCCCGCTCGGCAGATAGTCGGATCATAGTTGAAACTAGTTCGCTAGCGTAGGGGAAGTAATGACTAATTCCGCCCCTTCGAAGTTGACGCTCGAGTTCGATTTGCATTGTGAGCGGTCAGTGTTGCAAAATCTTCAAATACATCCCATAATCCGAGTACTTATATAGAACCAATTTTGAAAATGTTGTCAGAAATCATGCACATGGCACGCTTCTCTAAAAAGTTCTCCATCAACACTCATACTATTGGCCTATTGGCCAGGGTTATAGATTGTGGCCTATATTCTTCTGATACCGACGAGTTACCAGTGTTGAACAACACAACAGGAAAAGGATTGGTGTGATGGTGGTAAAGACAGGTCAAATATTCAATTAGAAAATATTATGTTTATACGACATTGACTGTTAAGATAGATAATATAAGGCTAAAGAGGCTAAATGGTTGTAGGGGTGATGTGATTTGACAGGATTTTAGGCTAACTGACAAAATTTTAGTCTGTAGGTAGCCAAGAAAAACAATGTAATCTTATTTTGAGTAGGCATTCTTTATAAAAACTCCAATAAAAGCCTTAAAGCTTTTACAAAATAAAAAATAAATCCGTAATAATTGCCGCCCGGGGCGCACAACGTGGGAAAGACTTAAATAAACGCAATTTATTGCTCCAACGATGTTAAATCATGTCTATTATTACGCCTGTACATTCAGCATTAATTTCGAATGTTCATGACATGCAATACCAACTATCATACCTTTTTATAATACGCACGATCTTTTCATAACATCAGCGTATATTTTTTTTATTAAGTCGCAAGTACAAAATAGTTATCTACAGAGTTGTAAAGTAAAACAAGTCAGATAGAAGCGAAGCCTATAATAAAAAGTTGTGAGTTTAATCAAAGTTACTTTAATTTTTTTCATTAAAAGTTACAGACTGTGTTTGTTATTTGATAAAAATAAAATTTTCCAAATTTAGGTTCATCAATGGGAGCTCAACATTGGATAATATCCAATTACTTATTGGAAGGGAAAAAACTACTGGTATCACAGTTAAGAACAGTATTAGCATAGTATATGAAATAGATCATGACTATTATACCTCTTTAATTTCATAACGTCAGTACGACAAACAACTAGAGAGTACAGATATACGTACATAGCTATATATAGTGTGCGATTGGATTTTTTTAAAAACGGAACGTAATGGTATCGTAAACATAAAATACAATCTGTTTGCACAGTTACGACAGAGGAGTTAATTGTTCGTTTTATAGGCAGTTAAACGGTCGCCGCCCGATACTACACAGTGTGACAGTTAAATAACGGAATGACATTTTTTTCAAAATTAAAATGTTTATATTCGTTCTTTAAGTGGCAAGTGCAACCCTGTTATTGATTTAATCCTTTCCGAATTTTGAGTAATAAAAAAACGAGTGAGTCAGTTGTATTGAGAATAAAATTTTGGTTCAATTTTTCACAGTACATCTTTAATATAAATAGCTTCTAAATAAAATCTTTAAAGCTCTTGATCAGAAAAATTGGTTAACAGGAAAATGCCACCTAATAAATAATATTTATGAATCACCAATAACAAGAAACGTATAATTTGAAATATCTACTGGTATACTGTACCTACTTACTTTCCCTTTACCCGTCCTTTCAGTAATCAAAGGAAATTTGAACTTGGAAAAACACAACTCAAATATTTATATTAATTTGGACGACTTGTTTACGGACTTGTTAAAATGCTAACGAACTAAGAGTTCCAGCCATTCGTAACATTATTCTGGATTTGGATCCAGAATTTGCCCTTGGGGGCATCCAGTACCAATGAATAAGTACAAATTCTACTGAAAAAAATACGATAATTCAAAAATAAGTTTGGTCTTTAAGCCGCACAGTGTTAAACTGAACACCAAACTGAGACGCTATACACTGCTCTAGCAAATTGTGCACTACTATTCTAGTATTCTTTATTTATGATCATTAAGCGATTTTCGAACCGAATATACTGCTTCTTTCTGGAACTATTGGGTAATTTGAGAGATCAAAATTGCATTCTCAACGGCACGTGACTCGCATTCCGCTGTCTTTGCTTAAGGCGGGATGATCTCTAGGGCATGGACGTGACTCGCATCGTGTTCTCCCTGAAGTCGCTCAAAGCTGCCAAGACACTTTCTTCCAACGTCAGATAAAACTTGATTACTAGATATTTATCCTGTTACTAATCCCTTAAAAACTTTTTGGCAACCCTTTTGCGTCCTACTACTGGACATCGTTATTTCTCGTAACGACTTTCTCGACTGCTTTATGTGCCATACGATTTTGCCACTAGCAGTGGTCCATCCAACAACCGATCGTGCTCGATGTCGCTGACAGTGACGGGGGCACGATTAGGCACTAAAATATTTACCGTTGAGCACCGCTATTTATTATTTTCATTTCATTTGATGCTGTTCTTTGATCTATATTCATCACACATGTCCGCAAGGAAACGATTTTATGTGAGAAAACAATTGCCTGTCGAGACAATTGAACACGAGTTAGCTGCTGTGCTCTCGGGTATTCTAGGCGAGCGGTAACTGACACACAATTCCTTATAGTCATGTCCAAAATTTAATTACTAGTCTGCCCGACGTCCCAGTGTAACTTCCTTACTGTCCACGTGGAATGATCGAAGAGATTGATCTAGTTACTCTCCTAGGAACTGACGTCTATTGCGAGTTAGTCGCGCAGGTCTAACAATGCAAGTGAAGTTTAAATAATTTGGTTTTAAAACTAGTCTTTTACGAACCATCTGGTTCAATAAACATACTGTACATATATGAATATGTGGATTTATATATAGTGTAATTTGAATTTTACAATTGCGAATATTAAATGTGACATGATTCATACATTATTCCGTTCATTAAAAGCACTGTTTTGTCATAGACCCCACACGAGGCATGCGCTGACCCGGGTTCCATTTACTACTTATTAATGTAATACATCTTAAGGCGTTTTAGTGCCGATTGATATCCAACACATACGAGTTATATGATTCATTTTGAAAATAAAAATTCACTGTCATTACTATAAATATGAAACTCATTTGCAGTACATGCTTTCAGGGTAAGTTATGGTTCGATTATTTCTGCCTCCTCTTTATTCTTTACAAATTCAACACTGTCTACAGATTAAATTATTCGTAAGATCGATTCTGCTATACTTTAAGGTCTCAACGTGACTAGCATTTTGCTCTCAGGAGGCTTACAAGCTAAATGCTGACGCATTTCTTCCTTTCATCAACGGTCGGGATTTTATTATTAATCTCTCTGTAATGACTGTAATGATTTTTGAAACGTTCATGATTTTTATGAAGATACCTTTGTCTGAAATACATATATACATAATACTAATAATAAAACTTTATACATTAAATTATGTCCATATCTAATTCTTGTGCAAGTAACTTGTATTAATATAAATAATTTATTCACCTATTTTACATTAAAGGACAACAAAAATAATACGCTGTAAAATAGCTTTTTACAACGAAAACCTTTTATTAATTTTAAGATTTTACAGGCAATTCCGGAACCGTGTTATCATACTCAATTTAGTGATGACATCGCAAATATTTTGGAGAGCCAATTTATCAAGCGAGAATATAAATTGAGCGGAATGATTGAATGCAAGTTACTTTAAATTGTGCATGAAGACCATCGTGCGAGCACACTAACGGAAGACGCGAACAGTGACTTGTTTGTTTCTGTTTTGTTTCTTACGCCCAAATATTTAAGAAATAACACAGATTTTACATAAATATTTCGACCAAATAAGTCAGATGCTGGCTGACGGTCGAGTCATGAGTCTCCGAAACTGGCGCGTAAGTATGAAGAGAGTGATGAGGATAGGCTTGGAAGTATAGAGATATTTGGCTCTCAGTGCCTTCTGCCTGCTCCATTAAGGACCTGACGGAATTATATATAATAAATTCATTCTTTTACATACGATTTTTATAATATATTTTTGTTCAATTTGTACTCATGTAATAGTAGGTATACAATGTTAGGTGGTTAAATGTGTCTACGGATCGCCCCCGGCAGTATCACCGTTACACTCATTTCAACCGTGAAGCAATAGTTATTCAAATAATGTGTTTGGTTGTTTTAATGCTACCTAATATTGTTTCTTTCTTTACATAAAATAATAGTATCCAACAGTTCAACTCAACATTCTTTTTTTATTGAAAAATAGGCTCGCGTTTTATTCCTGTTCAAAATTGAGTACCTAAACATTATCTTTGACTTAATAATTTTGACTTGAATGTGTGTTTGATACTTTTGCATCTATTTGTATGTTACCTACCTGTCAATAAGTTATTTGAGCAATAATTACCGTTTATAATTTTTCATCTTCTTTTTAATTTCATTTATTTGGTCGCACTTTATTAAAACCCATTTCGAACAAACTTATAATACAATATTTTTAAAATATATCAAAAACAAATAACTATCATCGATATTTTCTTCGGATATTCTTTTGGTATTGGAGTAAACAGAGGAAAATATAAAAGTGCGTGTAGAGGATAGAGGAACGGGTTGTAAAATTTCATAACCTTAAATTATATTATGAGGCAGATTCCAACAAAAAGGTGTATTTTATACTGGAATGAAATATGTAGGTATTCACAAGGATGTCAAAGGAAAGTTTTGGGTTCATCCCAAAGGAGTAGTATCTTTGGGCTTACACCGCGTGACAAGGGTTCGCTGTCCTGGCCTCGGGAGAACCATTGTGATTAATCTGATTATGATTATAATGACAGATGCGTTTTTGCTCAAAATTTTGCGCATAAATAAACTTTGATACAATCGTATTATTCTTAGAATTTCTGTTACCAATCGAAGTAGGAGCGAATATATCCCTGTGATTTAGATTTCAGCCTCGTACTACGAGAACTGGGGTCCATATTCTTTAAATTTACAAAGTTACGTCCGTTATTTATATAAGACATCTCTTGCTATAACGGCAAAGGAAAACATCTTGAGAAAACATGCACAGCTTCGAGCTTTCAAAATTTTTCTACAAAATTTATGGGGAATCCATCCGTAAGCAGTTTGCCAGGGTGGTAGAATGTCAATTAAATTTTTATTATGAATACTCGTGTAAAAGAGTGGAACAATAAAAATTATTGTGAAATAAATAAAAACCCAAATACTATAAATCCTGAATTTATCGTTTCGGTTTCGTTACACTATTTTCAAAATAAATTTTTGCTAAACATATATATCACAAGTTTTCACTACAAAAATCACCGATGCACCACGTATAAATCAAATTTAAATAAACAAATGGTGTATGAATTGTGAGTTAAGCTCATACTATATGTTTTGACAAGTTAATCGATTATTCGGCCAGTTCAGATGAACAGCAATCCACTTTGTACTGTGCATATACAACATTTATGTTTCTAAGTAGCCGCTTCGAGTGCAATGTTGCGTCCAATTTGCATAGTACGCGATCACAATGGCAATATCTACGTAACGTAATCCGTTGAATTACAAATGCATCTAACATGTACCTAGCAGCTGTATTTCAGCCGGAATATTGAAAGGCAAGGCCACAGGGGTAATTCAATACAAACAGACTCGAAAAATATTGTTGGTATTTGTTTATTTTAAACATTACCTATCTAAAAACTATTAAGTTATTGACATCTACAATATATGTACAACGATTACGAGTTTCTTTTTTAAACCATAACGTGTATCGTGATATTCACAGGTGATAATATATGTATAAATGCAGTTTAGATAATGAAAAAATGCAAAAATAATGTACACGCTAATTATTGGCATTCAAATTAGTATATTTTTCTCATCTTTAAGATAATTTTGAATGTTTGTATGTATCGCTGTTGGTGTGTCTAAGTAAATAAATGTACAGACGTAGAGAAACTTTCCATCATCGATTCTCTTTCTCTTTCTCTCAGAGTGAGAGGGAAGGGAATGCCAAATTAGCAGATCATCAATTTTCGATACGTTTCGGCTTACAGCAAAAACGATCAATTTGCGTCCATGTTAAGTTGGAGGTTAATGGTTGGAGTGCACTGTAGCGTTCAATTTACATAACTACGTGACGTAATCCCCTGAATTGTACGTGTAACTAACGTGTATCTAGGTCGTCACGTGGCCCGTAATTCCAGGTATTAATTAATATACGAGTACAAAATTGTTTCACCCAATAACTTTTGGAGTAATTATTATTATAACGGGATAGTGTTTTAAAATTTATTTCTTGTTTATAATTGTTGGTTTTATTAAACTTATGTACCTATGTATATATTGTAATTTTTCGCTTAATGAATAAACAAATTAATACAAAACTATTTATCATGTTATCGTTTTTGAAATGGAATTTTTAGAGGTTAAATAAAACAAAATTCTATATACGCTACGCG
>DWGJ01002636.1:0-15222 GCA_018246895.1 Aspitha aspitha aspitha | reverse complement strand
ACCTTCGCGGGCTCATGCACAACAACTTTGCTAAAGATCATCACATGATCCAATGCATAGTTTACGATTCTATACAGAACATACAGACAAACATTCATTTTTATTTATAAGAAGATACTAGTGTAATATATAGGTATGTTTATAGCCTGTCCCGGTTAGCATTAACCCAATTTGCAATCAGATAGCCGTATAATGAAATCGTCCCGTTCATTAATATCACTTGCGAAGAATATCGTGAATAAATCGAAACGGACAATACGACAAACTCGTATCTAATCGCAGCTTACAAAAAAAATTTTCCTTTATACCTTTACAGATTCGTCTCACGAGTGACACCTTTATTACCAACGATTACACGTGTCAACACAAAATACGTGTCAAACTAGATATACGAGTATATCTGCCTGTTATATTACAAAATACCGGGGCGGGAATTGATCCCGCGACCACCGGTTCGGCAGTCAGGATCACCAACCACTCAACAACAAGATCAAGGTCAATTATATTACGGTGATACACACAGTCGAGTTTAATATACAGCGCTCGTGTATATCCTAAAATACGCTGGGAGCTAGTATCAGTTAACCCCCGTTCGTTGTATTCACCGAGAGTAAATGAAAAACAAAAAACAAAACAAAGCATCGTTTTTTTTATTCAGTGCTCTACCAACCCCGCACCGCCGATGTAACCAACCAGTAAACGCTGAATTATTCACACATTAATTTGTTCGGGTCGTATCGACCGCGGCGCGAACGGCGCTATGTGCCGCAAGTCTGGCCCGTTTTTAGTTAGTGCGATACATTTGTAAGCGCACCGCTTTTTATATCGTAACGGGTTAAATGCAACAGACCCGTCAGAATTTTTGTATGTTATCACCTAAATATATATATACCTGTATAGTAAAAGCTATACATATTATTGCCCGGGACTTCAAGACGCACTAAACAGATTTCATCATCGACAATGACGAAATGCCGTACAAACTTTCACCCCCCATTTCAACCGTTTCGACCCCATTTATCGCGATAATACGTAGCCTATATCCTTGCCCAAGATTAAACCTATCTCTGTGCCAAATTTCATTGAAATCGTTTCAGTGGTTTAAGCGTGAAAAGGTAACACACACGGACAGAGTCACTTTCACCTTTACAATATTAGTAGGGGAGCAGGGATAATGGAAACAAACGCACTGCGCTCTCTCCGCGCGAGATCAATTTGCAGCTGTATCCAGTATTCATAGTGAATTGTTCCGTTGGTCCGCCGTGAGGTGGGATTGTAATCTGACAGGAGTCCGCGTGTGAATATTTAAGACAACCGGGCCCCTGCCTCCCCTGCCTCGCCCGCCTCGCACCTTCGGAGCTTGCGCGGGGCAAGAAAATAAAGATAAACGACGCCGAGAACGAGATTAAGGTTGTTTATTAAAGCGATGAGGCGTATTTATTGCGAAGGTGAGAAATCAAAACGATCGGCCTCGAATAATAAGGTGTTGTTGAGATTTTCTTTTCTCGGCCCCTCTCGTCAATGTGTAATATGATTTGAATTGGCAACAATATTCACAGCCACCCAAAAGACAATAAACGGTATTGTTTACCAAAGATGTTTCTAGAGAAGTTCTCAAGGAATGGACCGATTTTTTCAGTTTCATTAAGGTAAAAAAAAATTCTCTTACCAGATGTTTCACGTATCGCGCTTAAATCTTTTGAGTTTGTGCAAAACTTATATAAGTATCTAAGAGACCCAGCGGAGAGAAATGAACATCGGGCTAAATATAATATCAACATTAAAATTATGCAAAGCGTGTTACCTGGCGCCACCTGCAGCATCATCTGCGCAACGAATTTATATATTATATTACGAGTAACGGAGGGAATGCGATATACTCGTACTTATTAAAACATTCATCAAAACGTTAAACGTTTGACTGGCCTCGTGGTCGAGTGGTTAGAGACCCTGACTGCAAAACCGGAGCTCGTGGCTCCGATTCCCACCCGGGATAGACATTTGTGTGTGCAGCACATTTGCTTTTTCTGTGTCTGGGCGTAATATAAATATCTATATAAGTACTATATTGCATGTATATATGTATGTTTATCAACTGTCCGGTCACCATGACACTGGCATTAAATTGCCTTATTTGGGAACTGACAGCCGTGCGTGAAATTGTGCCCAGTTATTTATTTAAAACAGACGCTATCTGTGGTTTTATAAACATGACACAAATACACAACGAAATCGAAAAGTGTTGCCATTACACTGTGCAAAATATAATTATTCTTACTTTTTTTAACACTTCCAAAAAAAACATATGTAGAGTCATCTGATCCGAAACTAAACACAGCCTGCACCGCTGAAACTGGACAATTGAACCTACTGAATTATAGTATATCTAATGAATATTTTTGTTCTGGACGGGAATCAAACCCATCATCTTGCTGACTATTTACATACATACATCTCACGCCGCGACGCTGGTCGCGCGTGAGGACTTCGGGCCTCGAGGAGATCCTCCTTACCCGGGCAGGACTCATGGGGCGACTACCCCACGGTGACAGCATCCCGCCATTAAAGGCGGTGGTTGGTACTGACGGTGCTGACTATTTATTCATTGTTACTGTAGCTTAACATCTGTAGATTGACTGCAATCCAAACAGTGGAAAAGAGATTGGTTTAATGGTTTTACCATGATAATGGTGAAGGTAAAGCATAACACGTTACCACTGCGGGTGAAAGGGTAAATTGTTTGTCGGATTACTGTTTCAAGAAATCAAAAACCCAGTAGAATCAGCGTTCCTCACTAGATACGATCGATTACAGGGTCATTTCCTGACGATGAAGAACAGTGAAGGTTAAAACAAGTTTAACATCAGATTACCTAAACACAGGCGAAGTCACGATTACATCGCTTGTATTGCGTAATAGGCGGCAATCAGCCGAGATTGCTTTATCGTTTTGAATCAGTTTCAAAGAAGTTCGTTACTAGTTCTTGTATTTGAAATAACCTTGTCAGTAACCTCGATCAAAATCATGACAAACAATTCTTTGTTCTTTATTTAAAAAAATATATATTCTATGTTTATTTTTTTCCCTTTTGTAGCACAACTTCTTAGAAACATGATGTCCTTGTGGATACCGTGTTTATGGATCATAAATGGTCACCACATCAATCTGATCTCCAAACATATCCGAGTACATAGCTATATAGTGACTATTCACAGTTATCCCCCCATAAAGGTAAGCAGAGTTGAAGGATTTCCACCAGCTGTGTCCCTGGCGGAATCTTTAGCATGTTCTACTACCATGCTTCTCCACTTCACATGCTTATTCGTTAACTCTTCTCGTATCCTTAGGTTGTCGTTACTATTTCGGTTTTTGTGTTGTAAAATTGAAATTGAAATCATAAATTTCCACCACGCGAACGGCATTGCGACAGCAATAACAATCGGGCAATAAAATTCAGCCGATATTAAATGATCACTGCAATGTAAGTTCATATGCCGTCGAATATTCTACAGCTGCAGCGACCTCTGATCATGGAACTTGGACGTCTCGTGAGCCAACCGTCCCAGTGGTATTTAAAGGTAGTCTACTTCGCGGAGGTTTTCTCTAGAAACCCTTTACTTGAGTACCCTATTCACCATGTTTCCCCCAACAAAATTTGTAAATGCTTTCCGCGTCAACTATGAATACCCCACAAAAATGTTTAATGCCAAACGATCAGCTGAGTTACACAATATAGCAAATCGTTATAGCAAAGCTGTGGTCAAATTTACTAGCATTCTTACAAGCTTCGAATGATACAAAAAGTTGTTCTTGCGATAAGTTATTACGGAGTGCTGAATGCCATCAAATCCCTAAGAGACTGGTAGGAGATGATTAACAAGTCGTATTAGGAGAGCAGAGCAGTGATGAAGAGAAGCTCTGAGTATCTCCCGTTTATGAGAATGTCCTGATGCCTATTAAATCTCTGAATAGGCAGTTAGCTATCCCAACATTATCAAATAACTTATAAATGTAGTAGCAGCCAAACCTTAAACTGTAAAACCGTGTAATTGACTTGCAGAAACTAGGAATATATCTTTCCAGACCGATTTTGCACAAATGAGATGCAGAGGGTCTGAGTTTATTTGGTCTAATAGTCACATCGGAGAGACATGTCGCAACGAGCTCAGCCATTTCCGTTATTTACTGGCGATGGGCCAAATCCCACTCCATTTATTCCGATTCCGTATTTTTATGACGCACGAGTCAAAAAAATGTTTACCTATTACGTATTGAGGAAATCCCAAGTAATCAATCAACCAAAATAAAGGTGTAGTAATCCTCTAAGGATGAAACGGCTCCGAATAGTCCAAAAAGATTCATCTCATCATAAGAATAAGGAATAATTATACCAACATGAATTTAACAAACATTGTGACTTTGTTACATATATTGAAGATGCATTTGCATCACTAAGTTAATACATACAATGTAAAGACTCAAAAATTGTCGAAGACTGGACACAGTGGCCTTAGAAGAACTTTATATCCAATGGACTAGTGCCGGCTGATAATGATATATGTATAACATAATTACTTTTGCAACTTCTTATACAGAAATGAAGGTAGGTATAGGAGGCTGTGTTATAAAATGCATATGGATGAAAAAATGGCAATGACGAGGCATCATCAGATATCATCTCCTTGTTCCCCCAGGTTTTAAACCATAGGATGTTTGACACTGAACTTATTTGTCCCAACGGTCAATTAACTCGACCTGTCCCACCACGTCGTAACCCACTTGTGATATTTACTTCGGGCTGGCTGTGCGCCAAATATAACCGAATATATATCTCGAATGGCATCGTATTGGAAATAATCCCGGATTAGCGATTGATACGGTTTTTGCCAATTATTTTCGGGAAGACTTCGTTATACGAGTAGCGGATGAAGATCGTAATAAATGCCATCATGAGCCACTTTCAGGAACACAAATTAAATGCTACCTATGATTTGTCAAAAAGTCATAGCGCATTGATAATCTTAGGAAATAACTAGAAACGCGTTTACGTCGTCATATTTTCGCCGTCCACGAATAAGGCTTAAAGATAAAGAGCATTCTGACGATTTTCACATGTTAAATGGTCTCGTAACTAAGCACCGTCAATGCGGCTTAAATGATAATGCTGCAGTGGCACTAAATGTAACTATGTAGACTGCATCACGAAAGATCAAAAATCCAAAATACTTTAGTTCATAACTTTCCACAAAGCCTACAAAATTGAAGAGTTTTGTTCGAATATTATAACTAGTTTTCTGGAAGCTACGTCAATTGAAAATTTTTCAGCGAAAAGGCAAAACTTGTAGCTCCCAGCGCAGTACTTTCATTACGTTAAGTAGAAACTACCCATGACGGAGTTCTTGCGTTAGACTTGCATTGACGAGTAAAATGAATGTCCCTAAATAATATTTCCTTTGATATAAAAGTTTTATTTCCGATTTGTACGGCATAAAAGGCAAAATATGGAGTGAACCAACAATTCTACAACATCTTTAAATGTACCCATATTTGTGCAAATAAATGTCTTTGTTTGTTCTGTATCTGGCCGTTATAAAAATATCTATATAAGTATGATATTGTATGTATGTTTATCAGCTGTCCGATTACCATAACATGGGCAATAATTATCCTAATTTAGAATCAGACAGCCGTGGGTGGAACTGTCCCCAGTTATTATTATTATTATGTGGCAGCTGAGAAAGGTGCCAGACGCAAACACCTTATTGAAACCTTATACTAACTGAATTCACACTTAACAGTCCATCCCACAATGTTATGAGTTTCCTACTTTATTCAATTTCAAATTCTTTTATTCATTACTAGCGGCCCGCCCCGGCTTCGCACGGGTATAAAATATATAGTCTATGTCACTCACTGAGAAAATGACTAAAATCGATCCAGTAGTTTTGATTTATGTTTGTATTTGATTTAGTAATTACTGCCTGTGGCGCGCACGCGTTAAATTTGGAGTAAAACACCCTTTCCCTAAACCATGGTTATTTTACATATAGACCTTTCTTTCCATCATTCTATCTATTAAAAAAAACCGCATCAAAATCTGTTGCGTAGTTTTAAAGATTTAAGCATACATAGGGATATAGGGTTAGAGCTAGCGACTTTGTTTTATACTTTGTAGTGCTGAGGTGGATACTGTTGAAACCAATTGCTTTTGAATGTCACATGAAATTTGTCATAAAACAACTGTCTACTGCACTGTTTCAAACCACCATTTAATAGCGTGTAGCATAGCTTCTGGTCGAATTGTATTCGTATACATGTCTTTTTCCTCCAACCGTGGAATCAGGAACAAGGCGAGGAGGGTGAGAATAAGGAGGAAACCGTGGCGCAGCCCGACGGCGCGGAGCCTCCCGCGGAGGAGAAGCTCGAGGCCTCGGAGGCCGGCAAGACGCCTCTGGACAGGGAGGACACGATATTGGACTACAAGGAGGGCGATGACTTGACCAATTTCAGCTACGAGATGTTGCCCGTATACAGGTAAAAAAAAAATCTATATAAGTACTATATCGTGTGTATGTATGTATGTGTATCAGCTGTCCGGTCACCGTGACACGGGCATTGAATTGCCTAATTTGGGATCAGACAGCCGTGTGTGGAATTGTCCCCAGTTATTTAAAAAAAAAAATAAAAAAAGTACCCAGCCTATATTACTCTCAGCGGGCATTCTCACCATGGACGTGCGAGGATGTGTAGCGAGGAATGTGTATGTTATAGGATCCCTTCATTTACCTAGCCTCGCTTAGGACGCTTGCGTAGCGGAGCAAGGTTTCTTTACAAACACATTCCTTGCTATGCCTCCTCGCACATCCCTGGTGGAAACTCACCTTTATTGTACTCACACACCACATATGGGTGTGTTACATACCTAGTTATGTACAGACAGGACGGCGGCTTTTGGGTCGGGTCCGCTAGTATTTATAATTTCCTATCATCCTCTTCCTCATTCGCAACCTCTTCCTCAAAAAATCTCTTATTCCTCATCCCCATCCTCTAAATTTGCGCGTGACAAACTCCTCTTCCACTCAATCACTTCCTCAACAACCCTATAGCACACCCAACTTAAAGTTCACAATCTGTAACGCCCACATTCACAAATAGAGAATTTTAATTTGTACTTTGTGCGCAGCGTGAACCGCGGCGTGGGGCGCTCGTTCCTGTCTCAGTTCCAGTGCGTGCAGTGCGCGCTGTGCCGCAAGCTGCTGGACGGGCCCGAGACGGCCGAGGTGCACCTGCGCACGTGGCGCCACCACCAGCTCTTCAACCGGCTGCTCTGCGACAAGACCGGACACGTGAGACACGCGCACATCAATATCTTCCATCTATACTTGTAATCAATCTGTAGAGAGGCCAAAATAACTATCAGGCGATGGATTAGGGATCGATACTGATGCCAAAAATGCAGTCAGTAAAATTATTCTGTCTGTCTGTGTGTATAACCGTTATAGAAATAAAAATTACTCAACGGATTTCAACAAAACTTGGTACAATTGAAGATATGAATGGATGAAGGTGATATGTCGCATTTTCGAATTTTCACTGTTCTATGCATAAATGATAGTGTTATGTGCATACAAACTATTTTAAACCTTAAAACAACCCGGTTTGTGGCTCTTTTAGAACTTGATTACTTGATGAAGATGTCATGTACACAATTATTTTATGTCAATGATGGATGAATGTAGTATGTGCACTTAACATTTTTAAATAAAGTACTAAAATCGATTTTATATTCTTTAAAGTCTCTCTTATTTTTAAAATATTAAACTATTGGCACCGCCAGACACCTTTATTGGATAACAACACTTACGGTGTTTTGGAAATATCCTAAAATGTTAATGCGTAACTTTGAACTCGTTTTTCTCGAAATTAAAATTTTGCGACATATCACCTTCATCCACTCATGTCTTCAATTATTTTTCATACTCCTGAGCTGGTTATAGTATACTTTTCATCACGCTACAATCGATAGGAGCAGAGCAGTGAAGGGAAATGTAAATTTTGGGAAAACGGAAAAAGTTACTCCCTTTTTTAAGCTCTTACATTACATAGTGGAGAAATACTGTTTTATACCCGTGCGAAGCCGGGGCGGGATAGTTTTTAAATGTTTTCTTTTATTTTTTTCACGTTTTTTTATTACAAATCTTCCAACAATAGTGAACACAAAAAAAGATCGATTCAGTACAGTTGTTTGGGATTTATTCGTATTTCAACACTTTGGTGTTTCATTTTTATTCATATACAAGATATCAATCAATAAATATGTTTTCTTTCTTTCTTTCTTTCAATCAATCCATACCAGCACAACCTGGCTGAGCACACAATCTCATTGTTATTCTACACACTGACCTGCCATTGTATATATATACGTTTAACATTAACAAGCGACGCTTCAACAGTCGACCGACAACGGCAAGCGCCCCCACCCGGACCACGAGTCTGAGCAGGAGCGGCACGAGGACGAGGGCAACTGGAAGCGGCGCAAGACCACTCACCAGGGGGAGGGCGAGGGGGACGCGGATGGCGAGGGGGAGGGGGACGCGGAGGGCGAGGGCGATGGGGAGGGCGCGCCCGCCGACCAGAACGGACACCACGACGACAGCTACAACCAGGGTCGGTGATACCAGAACAAACTATACCAACACAGAGATGGCTATTAGCACGAATAGTAGTTTGATAGTTAATTTGTTGGGACAGAGATATTTGGCTCTGCCTAATGGCTGGCTAATGGGGTAGGCAGAAAGCAGCGAGTGCCAAATGTCTCTGTATTTAACATATATTATATTAATATAACATTAATTATACATCTTTATATTTTATTTTACAGTATTTAACATTAGTTAATTATTCAGTTTAGCTTAATTATTTTTTATTACTTTATTTTGAATCTAAAATTGACACAAAACTTACCGACCTAGCAGTGGTAGTGATAGGTTTGAAATTCTGACTTCCACCTCGGGGGCTGTCTGGGTCCAACCTTGCATATTCACCTCTGAATTATCCAAACAACCGTTCCACTAGACCAGATATAACACTCGCTGTAATATTTTCTAATACATCAAGCGAAAGAAACTTTGATTAAGGAGGAACTGTTGAATATTTTACGGTTCATAATTAATTTATTCGATCTCTCTGTACAGATGCATCGATGAAGGAGGTTCCGGATCAGGAGGAGTTGAAGGAGAGCGAGGAGATGCCGGCTGAAGACGAGCTGGAGGACTGGGAGCAGTCCGTCGATGAGATCCTGCAGGATGAACGGAATAAGAGTGGTATTGTTTCCTACACCAAGCAGATATTTTTCATTTCATTTCTCTAAATTAAAAATAGAGTTATAGATTTCCATTTATCCAAAACATGACAATAAAGTTAAAAGGCCCATGCTCTATGACACTGCAAACTGGAAAATACATGTATGTATTTACATGTAGTCGTAAATAAACATACTATTTTAATCCCCTCGGATCAAGTTTTCCATTCCAATTTATTGTAGAACAGTCGTCGCATTTCATGAATTCCATTAGTGTCTCACGAGCACATTTTAAATTAGACTGTGTTTAATGTTGTCCTTTCTCCCAAATAAAGTTACATAACGCCTAAATTCTCTTTTAAAATATTAATAATATGAAATGTAATAACTAACATTACAATTATACAGATGAAGACATGGCCACGCCTGACGAAGAGGAAGTGCTTAAGCAGGAGCTTGAGGACGAGGAGAATGTACAAACACAAGCGAAGCCCGAACCAGTCCAAGCTGTAGCTGCTGCAGCGGCCCCAGTGGCCTCAGTGGCCCCAGCGGCCCCAGTGGCCCCAGTAGCCTCAGTGGCCCCAGTGGCCCCGACCACCCCAAAGTTGAGCCCGCGCGGCCGGGGCCGCGGTCGCCGCCGCTACTGAGCATGACGCCCCCACACCCATCCCGAGTCTACCGTAGCCGTCTAGATAAGATACATGCTAAGTAAGCCGCTACTTAATGCTCTGTTCACTTGTTTTATTACTCTATAGGGATAGGATTGAACTACATAAAATGTCATTCGCGGCCCGGTACAGAGTTATGTGAGTTAGGCTAAGGGTGCGTTTCCACTGGGGATGTGCGAGGATGCGTAGCGAGGAATGTCTAATTAATGAATAAAAATTCATTATAAGATATATACATACACTCAATGAATGTCATGTTTTAGTCATCGTACTTCGGCTTTGTGCGCCCCTCGGGCTATAGTAGACCGGGAGAAAAAAGCCTGCGAAAAAAAAACTCCCATAACACAGCGCTGTGTTTGTTAAGAACCAGTAGGATCCCTTCGTCCTCCTCGCACATCCCTGGTGGAAACGCACCCTAAATGTGGTATCGTGTACCGCTTCTATCCTCCTTACGCCCGCTCTTCTTTGGGCACACTCCATTTAGACATGCGGAAGCATGTCAAGCCAAATTCAAGTCATATTTTCTCCAACCCGTTAGCCGTTGATGTTAGCATACAAATATTACAAATTTGATTACACTCGAGCTTCGATTATTTTCAAAGACAAAGACATTTATTTGCACGAATATGGGTACATTTAAAGATGTTATAAAATTATTAGATCACTCCATATTTTGCCTTTTACGGCGTACAATATGGAGTGAACTAACAATTCTGTAACATCTTTAAATGTACCCATATTTGTGCAAATAAATGTCTTTGTCTTTGTCTTCGTAATTATAAATGTAGCCGTGCAACTCATTATATTCCAACAAAGATAACTCGCCGCACTGGTCTCTGTTATTCTATTCTATATAAATATAATTAATCGCTAGATTCTACGGATGCGTAGTCGAATTATCAATGTGAATGTAGTTTTAACTTGACATAGCCCTAGAATGGCAACACTGATAGTTGTGATGTTGCCACTAATTATAGTAGTCATTTACCATGTCTGTCTGTCTGTCTGTGTGCTGTTGTTTTGAGATTTGAATATCGAACATGTTTCTATAATATTTTCATATCTGTTCTATGCATATAATTAAACTGTACAAGAGTTAAAAAAAATCGTTTTGAAATTGTCTGTCTGTTATCCGGCTTTAACACAAAAACTACTGGACGAATTTTGATGAAACTTTTTTTAATAGTGCTCGGCAAAATATAGGCTATAATTTATTTTGAAGATCGTGCCTAATGGAAAGAGTTTCGAACCCCATGTCCCTGATTAGGAACTAAAGGATATCATCATCAGCACCATCATATATGGTGTAGTTGGATGATTGCAAAATGTTCACATTATTTGTGTTCTTCCGCTTATTGTGTAGTAATATTTCTCTGATCTTTATTTTAATTGATGACATTTATCTCATTTACTAAATTAATTCATATCGACTGTTTATGAATAGTTTACTTAGGCGATAGGTAGTTATGTAGTGGCTTTTGGAAATTATAATATGGAATGGTTCTTTAGTTAAGTGAATTTGACAATTGATTACAAATATATTTAATAGTAATTATTATGATGCTTCCCCATAAGCCGCGAACTGTGTCCCCAGATGTGTGGGACACTCTTCCCCAGCTGTGGGATCTGAAAGCGTATTAAAAGGAAAATAACTAATACCAACCTAAGAAAAATGGTTTCAGTGCGCCTGAAAAGATTTTTTTTTATTGTTGGATTTTAATTATAATTGTCTCCGTTTATACACAATACATTAGGTACTATGAGGTACATATGATTTATTTGCTTTTCAATATATATTTCGTATTTATATATAGGTTTTGTATTTGTTTAAGTAACTTAATGAGTAGTAATTTTGATAATTAGAATAAAACTAGGATTACAGTCTAAAAACGTCTGATGAATGTCTGGAAATATTGGAGCACTCTACATGATTGAGAAAATGTCTAGAAATTGGTTACGAATTGAAATGTTTTTTCCCAGTCAAATATTTGTGTGTCGACCGGCCAGAAGTACTTTTTTTACATAATATATCAATATACACTGTTTGTTTGTATATAAGTTTTACAATGAACACATGATAAATTTATTCAGTGATTGCATTGTTGAAGCTATTCTACACAGTATGATATGGCGATTTGAAACCAAGGGCGTTTGAATTTCACATGAACTTTTGCATAATACAACTGTACGCCGTTTCAAACGGCAGTTTAATACTGTGTAGCTTTTAGATGTATCGTTTGGAGTTGGCCGGTAGATGTTTGTTGCGAGTGTTGTGAATGTTTTCCATTTGCTGTAATTGATAATCTTATTGATAATCTAATATAATAAATAATCATGAAAAACTAATTGTTTTATTTTACTGATCTTTTTTGAATAATGCTCTGGTATCCTTGGACCGTACTTTCTTTGGAAATGGAGTGGCAAATCTTGTGGTATACATAATACATAATCTTTGTCTATGTCGATTTTTTTTACTGTGCAATATGCTTCCGTTTGGAGGCGAGCTAGCCTGATGGTGAGGTGGTCTGAGAGTCTGTATGAACATCTAAAAAGTTCTATTCACTCATGTTTTGGATAATTTCGGAACAATTACAATTATGTGGTAGGCGAGGTAGACCTACGAGGTAGACCTACTACTGTTTGAATCTTTGTTGTAGAAGGAAAGGTCATACAACATTCGAACGCATCAAGCGAAACACGCACATAACACAAGTCTCACGCAGGGTGTGTCCATATAATCGTCATTGTTGTGAAATATCGTAAAAATGAAACGAGCATTCTATGTCGGAGTCAATTTATTTACGAATACGCATATTAAATAATAACATTTGCATCAAAATACTGCAATAACGACTAACAGTATCAAGTAAGCTAGGTTCACACCCGCTACGCTACCGGCGCCCGCGCCCGAGCGGTCTCGCCACGGTCGGGCCGCGGACTATGTACAGCCTCCGACTTACCCTACGATATAAATACAAATTAATATCTTAATACATTTTAGTCGAAATGCATCAATGAGTATGATACAGGTATGGGTATTTTGTGCAACGCGTGAACACATTCTATGTACATATAGTACAAAACGCATCGAGTCTGGTGCAGACCCGGTTTGATAAAAAAAAATGTTCACAACCTGTGTATTGACCTGTCCTCATGTAATATTTTAAAAAAAGATTCAGATAAGTCTTCCAAAATCTAGACCGAAAGTGGCCAGTACCGGCCAGGTCTGTGTGCGTGCGACGATCTGTCATAAAATGACAAAAATCCATTCCATGTTACCCCAAAATAAAGGTGGAATACATCTTCTCACGTTGCACAAAATCGCAATAATATTAATAGTAATACGATAAAGATTTACAAAAATTCGGTGACGAGCGTATTGAACAGTCCCGCGGGCTCCCCAGCCTCCCCCGAGCCAGCGGAGTCTTGAGGGCGAGTTGGTGGATATTAATACAAGAACCATTAACAACTCTGACGCCTATATATTACAAATTCTTATAATATAGCGCTATTATCATAATAATAATAAAAGAGAATATACAAGTAATTGAGTCATGGATTTTAAATTACAATGAACAGTAATACATTTTTTACAGTCCCTTTGTAACGTTCTGCCCGTCTCCCTCGCACGCTGCGCCGTCTCCCTCGCACGTACGGTCCCGACGAAACGTATTACAAAAAGTTTGTTTCAATAAACAATGTACAAGTTTATAAATTTACAAAAAACCCCTATCCCATGGCAGCTTGAATTCGGATTGAACGAGCAGCCAGCGGGACAGTGGCGGACAGCGACGGACAGCCCCGGATAGAGACGGACAGCCACGGACAGTGTACCGCAGGGCAGTGTGCGGGGAGAATGCGACAGAGTACACAGTTCCGGCCGTACATATTTGTGCGAAAATATTAAACATTCAGAGGTTTAACGGATACCTTTGTGAAGAGAAAATGCGCTCATCGAATCGATACATAATACATTGTGAGAAAAGCTGACGCAGAAATAAAACATCGCCAGCCGCCGCCACGGTAATACAATCACTTATTATTTCATATGGTAACACTGACATTGTTTGTATTGCTATAAGAGTATACATTTTCTCCAAACAAAGGTGCGGCTTAACGCACGACGATAATAATTCTTAACACGATCACCCTTAAGAAATGTTCGTAATTTCAAAAGTTCAATTTAAAAACAAAACTAAGTCCACATCAACAATGCATTGTTCAATAGTCACAAGGCATATACAACGTTGCGTGACGTCACGCGCTCGGCGCGACCGCTGACCCTTCCAATAGGTACACGAAGGGCGTTTGGTTGATATTTCTCTAGTACGAGAGATTCAGATTACCAAAATGTGATTTTATTTCACATCCTACGTATTATCGAGTTGCATTCATAAATTATCCAATTCGGTGATAATTTAAGATTAATAATTGTTATTTTGTATCTATCTATACGATGTCAAATAAAAGTATTCGTATAAAACAGCACCATTTTTTACACATTTAATAAAATAAATTGTAAGTGTTGTGATTAAATTATATAAATAATAATTAATCTTAAATTATCATCCGGCGAACCGAAATCCGGTTTAGATAATATTGTATGCTGTATCGTTGACTCGCAACACTTGTTTAGAATTGTTTACAAGCAATAAAATTGTTACATATCGTTATGAAAGAAATTTTTTTTATTATACATTCAAATAACTCATAAAAAAGTTAAATATTCATAAACGATTTCGAATTATAAATATTTATAAAATCATACGAATAATAAAAATATTCAAATTTATACTTTAATATTATAAAGCTGAAGAGTTTGTTTGTTTGTTTGTTTGAACGCGCTAATCTCGGCAACTACTGGTTCCAATTGAACAAAAATTTTTGTGCTGAATAGTCCATTTACCGAGGAAGGCTTTAGCCTATATAACATCACGCTATGACTAATAGGAGTGGAGCAGCAACAAAAAAGGATTCCTTTACTCTTCCTTTTTCCGTGTAATCTTTATAGTAATCATAGTGACGTTCTTAAAATAGTTGTTTGATAGATTGTTCTCTTACTAACGCGGGTGAAACCGTGGGGCACAGCCAGTATAACATAAACCTGTAATAATAAATTATAATATCGAAGCCTAACACTGTTTTGCGAGTAAAAACAACAAACCTCCCAACCACGAACACACCGACGAAACCTGGTCATATTATACACATATTGAGGTATATTTGTGTCCCGAGCATCGTTCAGCCCACCGT
>DWGJ01002635.1:0-15227 GCA_018246895.1 Aspitha aspitha aspitha | reverse complement strand
CGTTTTAATATTTATTCATAGTTATGTTCTCATGTAAGTGGCAATGATGTCTTTTTTGAGAATAAAATTCTTTAAACTAAACCTAAACGAGTTATTGATCGTCAAAATGAAATAAATATTACAATGTTTTCTACAAACTTAACATATTCCTATCAAACCTCTTAACAAAATAACCTACCAAGACTGCTTTCCTACTTGTGGAACTAAACGGAATGGTTTTTAAGACGAACCATTGAACATAATATATTAATCCCTTGCAAACAGTGCGAATACCTTCGTGTAATAAATAGCAGGGGTTATTTATTTTAGCGGGCAAACACGCCCGGCCCTCGCGTAATTCCATTATGGATGCGTGTGGATCTAGGATGGCTTGATGTCATGTGACAGAATGTCTCGCTCAATCCTTGCGTACCTCCTTTGCTTTCGTATCGTCTGCGTTGGTGTCCTAAAATGAAGCCTACTTAAGATTTATTTATTTATTTAGTCGCCAACCTGCTGTACACTATTACATTACAAGTAAAACACATAGGTATCACAAATTCCTGCTAAGTGCCAGGACAATAACAGGCAACGACATCGTACAAAATATCATCGACAGGCAAAAAACAATATGGACTTCTCTATGGTCTCTGTTTGGCCAGCGTGGTAGATTAAAGTCTTAGTATTGTTATAATTGATCCATGTTTAGTAGCGAAATAATAAAAAAAAAGATCAACCAATCAACTTGGTTAATTGCGTTGCATTTAAATGTGCTGCTTAAAAATTCTTTATTCGATTTACTGTTTCGAAAATTGTGAGTATTAGCATTAATAAAAAATGCCCTAGCTTTGGACGATGATTGAACTATTCTAAATTACATTGAAAACATTTTGACTGCTTTGTGCCTGTATCGCCTATTTCAAATGTCGTTGAGATCTCGCATTTACCAATTTCCAAGTTTTTAAAAGATTTTAAAGTAATATCAGATTATATGTACCTACTGCCATTTTTACCCACATTTGACAGGCGTCGTGGTCGAGTGGTTACAGACCCTGACTGCAAAACCAGAGCTCGTGGCTTCCATTCCCTACCAGGACAAACATTTGTGTGATGAGCACATTTGTTTGTTCTGTGTCTGGGCGTAATAAAAATATCTATATAAGTACTATATTGTATGAATATATGTATGTTTATTATCCGGTCACCATAACACAGGCATAAAATTGCCTAATTTGGGATCAGACAGCCGTGTGTGGAATTGCCCCTAGTTATTAATTTATTTCTCATTTAATTGTCGTTCACTGCATATGTAAATAGAACATTGTGCTTTGTAGAAGCATAAACAATAAGTAGGAATGCTACGCTATATTTATTTTGGTGGACAAACATGTCTATCCCTCGTGTAATTTCGTTTTGTACGTCTTGTGGATGTAGGATAGCCTTTCGTCTTCCAAGTATCTTTGCAGTGTTCCTATTGTGCTTCACGTTTGAATGTATTAGATCGGCGTCAGACGACAGCTCGAGTTAGTCGTCTTTGATCGAGTATTCTCAATTTTATTTTACTACGACCACGTTTGGTGTTAAACTCTCAATGCTGGGAGTTTAAAGGGTAAAGCTCAGTGCTGGGAGTTTTTTTTTGCCGGATTTTTCTCCCGGTCTACTATAGCCTGAGGGGCGCACAAAGCCGAAGTACGATGACTGAAATATGACCTTCATTGAGTGCAATACCTTATAATGAATAAAAGAATTTGAATTTGAATTTGAATTTGCTTTATTTCTCGTACTTGTAAAGATATCGTTGCTTATTTTCACACCTGTTTTAATTTTGTTGCATTCTCTACCACAATTCTTTAATTGTGATAGATATGGAATAAGAGATTTTCAAATTCCTTTTACAGGTAACATTGTTGTAATATTATACTTTACCCGAGCTTACAAAATTACATTTTCAAAAATGAAAGGGCTGTTTCAATTAGTTTTATATTAAAGACCATTATTGAGCTATCACTCGCCGAATGAATCATAATAGATGCGAAAAGTAATATCCAAGGACAGTAATGCTTGCGAGGCGTATAAACTCAATACACTTGACATCCATGTGATAGATGATGACAAGGCGATCTTTATCAAAGTCATATTTGACAATTTATCACTTTCGTTTGATGTGGCGTAACGAGCTAAGTTTTATAAGATTTCTGTCAGTAGCATCTTTGTAATGGTTTTCGGTTGTTGGCGCTGAGAGGTATTGGGTACATTAAAAAATTGTGGCTTTTTAGAATTCGGCTTAGTCTAGAAATGACGATTATAATTAAAACCTTCAGTATTGTCAAATGTCAAATGTAATTAAATAAGTTTAATATGGTATTTAAAAGTTAATTCTCTATTTATTTAGAAGTTTGATTTGATTAATTTTGCACGAAATTGATATAGTTGAAGATGTTTAGTAATTTTTGTCGCTTATATCTGACCACATTGGGAGTAAGTATTTCATGTTTGAATGCAGTTTTTGTTTCGTACGAACTAGATAGACATAAAATGGGAACTAAACAATTTGAATGCACATGCATAAGATAGTGATAATAACGTTTTGTGTCTGTTTAATTATCACTAGCAGTTGTTAGCTCGCGTCCAGGCACAGCTGTGCTGGTTAAAGTTTCATAAGCAAATAAGCGGAAAATAAACAAGAAAATATACTTAGTGTTTTTTGTACTTCAACTTTTTGTTTTCGTATATATTCCCTGTATCTATGTATCTACATAATAAGATAATAATTCGCGTAAATTCGCAATACATTCGCGTAAATTATCATTGCAAAGCTCCCAAAACAAGATTGAACCGTTTTAAAATTTATAATGTAAAATTCTGTATCGCCAACAATGAACCGCGAGTATAAAATCCATTAAAATATTTTCATCCTTGTTATGCAAAAACTAATTTGTATGTAATTTGTAAATTGTATCCAGAAAACTTTGACACATCTGCTAACATTTGTCTAGTCTATTAAATACTAATATTTGGCACTCGCTGCTTTCTGCCTACCCCGCAAGGGACCTGGAGTGACGATATGTATGTATGTATGTATTAAATACACTTTACAGTAATTTATGGGCGCCACCAAAAACGCCATTTTGATGGCTGAATTCTAGACTGACTATGAAGTAACACGTTGTCATTGAATAGCAAGAAGAAAAAGAAACCAAATAGAGTATGACCTCACCACCCAACATTCAAGTTCAATTACAGTAGAAAGGTAAAAGAGTTGCTAATGATACAAAAGACAACAGAATCATTAACGTATCTGTTGAGTTAAAAAATGTATATCAGAAATAAGAATATAAATAGTCCACGATTTACGGAATTAAAATAGGCGGAGAACGTGCTACTGAAATAGGAATGTTTTGTAAAAACAATTGTTATCTTATTTTACCTTTTAGACGTTTATCCTATTTATATTCTTAAGAGCTGACAAACAAATCGGTAATAAATGTAGCTTCCAATTTCATGGATCCATTAGTGAAATCTGCGTGTATTGATTTTGGCAATAACATTGTCAACAGTTTGGTAACAGAACACTCATAGCGAAACATCTTACGCAGTGCCTTTTAGGTACCGTTATTTCATCACAGACCGAGCTGCTTGCTAGCATTGGTTTTGTTACTGAAACCTGATAATATTATTGAATAAACCACAAATTTCGCTTTTCAGAATTATACCTACCAACAATAAATAGCACATGTATACCAGATTGAACTTAGTTTTTAAGGTTAGAAATTTGGTTGGGTTGTGGTGGCCATTAAAAAAGGAACGGCTAAAGTTACTGGAAATAATAAACATGTTTCAAAAAGTCATATAAACGCTTGCAAAATTAAGTCGCCCACGATGATCCGAACACGTGCCCGTTTCGAGATTCACTTATTTCAAAACAATCGAAACTTTCCGAGGGCGCAGTTGCTCGGGAAATTCCCAATTGGTCCGCGAAAGGGGACTCTTTGTTTTCCAGATATGGGAAATAAATTCTGACGGGAACCGGCAAGTGGTGGAGATTGTACGGAAAGGGCCCAAGTTAAATCGACTTCCGAATTGTTACTCTCCTTCGATGTTGCCCCGATAGATAGGGTGGCCACTTAGTTGCACATAAGTGTACTCCCTTCTAAACTTTTCTTTGCGAGCAACTTTTTATTGCTGCTTCTTAGGGGAAGTGGTATCCAAAATGCTTCTATTACTAGAATTATTTATTATCACCACTTCGTCGTTTAACGTCGCTTGTGTTAATGGCTGTATGATTTTGTTTCACTGAAATGATTAGACGCCATGGATATTTTTTAAAATAAACTCAAAGTTTGATTGCTATTAAAAAGAAAACGGTCCTGTCCAATTCTAAAATCGTTGGCGCTCTACAGATAGGGCATATCGTGGAAAATATTTGGATCTACGCGTATTTTTGGGTCGAGATAGAAAGTTCGGTTATACTTAGAGGGTTAAAAGGATAACTCCTTTTGTAGTTGATAGGATAAAATGGCTTGATATGACGATCGCATTGGCTCAACTAGAACTCAAGTCCTTAAAGAGGTAAAAAGTTTATTATCTATGCCAAAGCGTGGTATAAACTTTAAAATAGAATGTTACTTCTACAGTACATATAGTAAGTCTGTAGGCATTTATCGTTTGTACGTAAACGAACGTTTTGCTTAGCCTTTCTATTGTTCTATAGAATATTTGGCATAGGGATATTTGGCACTCGCTGCTTTCTGCCTACCCCGCAAGGGACCTGGCGTGACGATATGTATGTATGTTCTATTGTTCTACTCCTGGATGTATGTTTACTCGCTTAGTAAGTTTCAAGCCATCATTTAACACGCTGCAGAAGTGCAGATTGGTAGACTTCATACACCTCCAAAAATACGTTATGCTTCCACTTTCAAACACTTTGTTAAATTTAGTTTATCTTTAATTCTGATACCATTATTGATTTTAAGGATGGTACGATTGATTATTTTCCATTTCACTGAAATCCCTTCGAGAAATATCCGCTATGCTAACATTTTTCGCATCAAAAATGTATGGTTTCTTGCATCTTGTTTGTTCGACTCGTACATTTTATTACTAGACCACCTGAGACAAATGTACATTATTATTTTAAGTGTGTGTATATTTTATGCGACTGCCACAACATGGTATGTTCCGGATGATGTATTTTCATTTTCAAGCAAATTTCCGTAGCATCCTTCATGACCGACTTTCTTGTTTATTCGATCCATTTTGTATGAAGCTCCCAAGCTCACTTGCGATTCACTGACAAAATTGCTTACGTAAAATCTTAATTCACAGATGAGTATCGATTGAAACGTTCTATATGCGTTTTAAATTATGCATATCTGGGAATGTTATGTCAACGATATCCTTGCTTTCCGTTTTTTCCAATAAAAACATCCCCCTAACATACAAAGACTTAATTGGACACAACAACGCAGATACGCAATCAATCAACATGAAGTGCCTGTCGACTGTTCGGTCGTTATAGCGATCTATTCCAGATAGCCTTAGTTCAACGTTCAACAATATCCTATAAGCAAGATGATATACGTCAGTTGAATTGCGTATGAATAGCAAAAATCTTTTCATGTATCCCTTTAGCGACATTCCGAAAGCAGTAACGCGCTGTTTGCACAACTCGTATGTATGTTATTTGCTCAATATATTGCTAAACCACCTGAGACGAGCGGTATTATTTTAAGTGCTCCATACATAGCGGCTGCTTTAATATGAAAGGCTTTTGTGCTTCCTTAGGATTTATTTGCGAGCGAGTCTCTGAAGCATACGTTATAAGTTACCGTTACTGAGCCGTCGCGCTCTAACGGATTGATTTTATGGCAGTTTCCTTGTGAATGCGCTGAAACTTATCTAGAAGATACGGAGTTGCGAAAGTCTTTCAAGCGCTTTCGTAGGAAGTTTGATAACAGCGTCGTGATTATTATCTCAACTGTCAGGTCGAATTTAAAATCAAAGTGACCTTTTGCTAGTCCGACCCGTTTTGTGGCGCTTAAAGTTTATTTTTAACGCATTCGAAATCGATACTTTGCTGTTTTTGCAACATTTGTCATTGCTGCTCCATTCATATTAGTCATACCGTGATGTTATATAGCTTATAGCCTTCCTTAATAAATGAACTATTCAACACAAAAATTATTTTTCAATTCGAACCACTAGTTCCTGAGATTAGCGCGTTCTACCAAACAAACTCTTCAATTTTATAATATTAGTATAGATTTTTAGCATGCATTTATTTTGTTGTTTTATATGCTTGTGCAGTTTGAGGCATACCAAGTCCGCAAACAAGTACATAAGCCCTTTTAAATTTTTACTCGTATTTTTGCTGCAATGATTATTCAATAATTTTTATGAAACAGAAGGCAACATAATCTTTAATTACATAATAGGTAATTATGCTTTCATTTCGGTTTGTTTGTTCGAGGAAGGAAACATACTAACAAAGACAAATATTCTTGACCAAGACTTCTAGAAGAGAAGTTTCTGAAAGAGGTACCAGCTGTTCTCTACAACTGAAGACTTATGCTGCAACAAATTCAAAGTGTCAAAACCGTAGAACGCAGCGTTTCAATCCAATCTTACTTCGGAAACGCTTCCATGTATGATATCATTGTGCAATCACGTAAAATGCGAGATCTTCAATTGAACTTTATCGTCGCCACCGCGAAATGCTAAGCGATAAGCGATGTAAGGTATGGTCACTTAATGAACAAAAGAATTAATGAAGCTTTGGCTTTGGCTAAGGATTGATTAAATTGTATATACACTATTGTCTGCTAGCAATAGTTCTTTTTGTTGTTTAGCGCATAGACTAAATTTGAGATGGTCAGAGGACTTTTAGCACAGAGTATTATGGTTTAGATAGCCCGAGTAAAGTTTTGCTGAAGCAGCCTTGCAATTTGAAATACAGGATTTTGCATATTTCCACAATTGCAGCTATTTATCATTAGTCTAGAATGTAGATGAAGCACGGCAGGTTTGTAAGGACAGAGATATTTGGCACTCGCTGCTTTCCGCCTACCTCGTTAGGAATCTGGCGTGACGGTATGTATGTATGTATCATTAGTCCTCTTTATTATCGTCATTTCGAATCATATTAGTCGCTAATTATGTTTGAAACTAAACTAACAAATTTTTTTGCACCCGTTCACTATAACTTGTGCTTCAACATTCCATTTGCTTCCTCTGCACTGTGGAATCGATAAAGCAAGTCTCTAGAGAATCGCTCGCAAAATAACGCCATATTTTCCGTTTATCTCCTGAATAGAAAACAAATAGCTTCACCCGCCATTAACTTTATAGTTGGTACATCATGTTGGCAAACTATATTGCCTCGTCAAAATCTATGAAGCGGGCGCGGGCGCCAATCCAAACTGACTCTTCGACGACTCGCAAAGTGGTAAAAGTGGCCGTTGCAATGGGAATGGTGTTGGTGAACTTTATGGTAACGTTTCTATGGGATTCGGTCGTTTGCAGGACGAAAAGGTAACTGACCTCAGCCCTGAAGCATAATATAGGACGATATCCGAGATCGAACGGAAAACAAAATGAATTTAAAATTTATTTATTTATTTATCCTTTATTGTTGATTATTATACAAAAGGCGGACTTAATGCCTAGTGGCATTCTCTACCGGTCAACCCTTGGAGTTGCTGAAAAATTGTAGCAGGTGTCATGAATACCAGAAAAATAATTTATAATATAAGATTACACTAAAAATACTGAAAAATAATAATTATTACCATATGAAAATGATATTATAATACATACATAGATATATAACAAGGAACTTAAAATTAATCCGGGACTTCCCCCAGCATACCGCTGACAACATTCTTAAATTTCCCGTTTAATATTAGCGAAAATGAACTGAAAATTGCTATTCCCTATTCAGAGATTAAAAACCAATACACATTTTTTATAGGCCTAAAAAATTACACTGAAGTTGTACAAATATTTTCCCTCAAATGATATTACGTTCAAGGAAAATTAGCGTTTATTTATTTTGAAACATTAATACTAAGTCCGTATATACATGTAAACATTTGGAAATGGAATTTCAAACTCGAAGAGAATTCAGCTACAATGGAAAGGGCTACAACTTTGATCCTCGTGATCAGTATTCGTCCTAAAAGTTTCCAACTTTGACAGAACTCGCAACTTTTGAGAGAGAAATATGGTAAGTACATAGATTGGAAAGTGGCTTACGACACATGAAATTGTTATACGCAGTCAAATTGTAATGTTTTTTTAAACATTCAATACTTTTGAGACATGAAGATACATTATGATTGGCCTCGTGGTCGAGTTGTTAGAGACCCTGACTGCAAAACCGGAGGTCGTGAGTTCGATTCCCACCCAGGACAAACATTTGTGTGGTGAGCACATTTGTTTTTTCTGTCTGGTCGTAATACAAATATCTATATAAATATTATATCGTATGTATATAAGTATGTTTATCAGCTGTCCCGTCACCATAACACAGGCATTAAATTACCTAATTTGGGATCATACAGCCATGTGTGGAATTGTCTCCAGTTATAAAAAAAAAGTCTCTCATGGTTTAAAGATAGACTTATACACAATTGGGAGATGCAAATAAAAGGGTTACATATAGCAATCATTAATTCGACAATTGTCGATAATAAGGCACTTGCTATCGGCCATTAGTTCAAATTTCACTTAGAGAGATACTAATTTTTCAAAAGCGTTCTGGGGTTCTTCTTCCGATCTACTAAAGCCTGAAGGGCGCACAAACGCAATTAATGATAAATATAAAAACGTATGACATTTAGTAGGTGTATACCTTGCCATAAATAAAACTCAGTTTTCAAAATGTATTCACATTAAATTGCAACTAAGTACGAGTAGTTTGAACGATTAATTCGCGAAACTTACACGAGCACTTGACATTTTTCCAAGTCAACATTACGTTACTCCACTTAAACAGTCCTTGTGCCTTTCACCCCGCGGCCACACAACCTTTGTTCGCGTCCACAGCCTCAGTCATTAATATCTCCACGTAATATTGTTTGTGGCGCTATTATATTATAAACGGCTATTATAAACCTTTTTATTAACAATTTATCTAACATAAAGATATGTGTAACATACGTAATACATGTAAATATGTAAAAGGTATAAGTTTCTATAAAAATGTTTATTTATTTATTTATTTATTTATAAAAACTTAGCCTAGCCTTACAGGTAAACCTAATTCGCTAGTAAAGTTACTTATTAATATTTATTTACATTACCGTATACTATTATAATAGACAATTACATTATCTGCGACTTCCGTGAACTCATTCAGTGAGCAGGTGAATAGATCGATCCTAGTCGCGACCGAGTTGAGCGTATGTAGCGCTCGCGTGAACGGTGCGTGGCGCAGCAAGTTGGTGCGCGCGCGTGGTAGCGCCAGCAGGGCCGGGCGCCGCCGCCGCTGCGCGTAGCTATCCGGCACACACAGCTTTAGCTCTCGCAATATGTACGGGTTATCTAATTGTCCACGAAGTATTTTAAACAGGTACTTTACGAGTGCTAAGATATAAATCAAATTCCACTTTTAATATAAATATAAAACATATTCTCTCAAACGTCTATTTATTGCAATATATCGTTTAAAATAGGAACCTTTTCTAGCGTTGAATGACGTCATCTAAGCGTCGGTTTGTCTGCTTCATGGATGGTTATGGACACTTCAATACGAAGGTATGACTTAGCGATGCGAGCGCCCGCCTTTGTTCAACCTAAGTTGGTTTTATTGAAATTGCAATAAATATAAAGAGATCCAACACACACCGTAAGTGAATCGAAGTTTGATTCAAAGCACCGAGGGATTCAAAACAAAGAACAAATTCTGAGCTGTCGAGGTCCAAGTTTCAAAGTAATAAATCAAAAAAGTGTCTCTTATAAAATATTTCTCTCTCTTCGATCTGAGACATTTCCGAGAATTTTTCTGTTTGTATATGTATTACTATACCTATACTCTTTAAATGTTATAAAGGAATATTCTATACAAACACATTTAAATGAATGTATAGTATAATAGGTATATACATGCATACATGTATATACAGATATAAATTCGTTTTTTGGTCTATATATCCGCGACCTAAAGACATTGACCCATCCCTGTGATTTTTTATAATTCTGTCATGAATTTTGGAAATATTCAATCAATAACTCGACATAACTAATATTCGCATCACTGATTAATTAGGACACGATGTCTGCCGTCTAGCTGTCTTGTAGATAGATACTTACATAATATACAGAATTTATATTGTCTGAAAACTAGCAAGTAACGGATATACCATTTACATTTAGTTACAGTGCCAGTAACATAGTGAAAATCCTGCAAATAACTTCAAACAAAGCGTAAGCCAGCCCGAGACAGAATGTCCCTCGAAAATCTAATCTAAATAAACTCATAAATAGACAAAAGCGCCCAACGAATTTGGAAGTACTCTGCCGACCCGGTATTATCAAAGTACCCGTTTTTCCCGGTATTACTAAACCGGGCGCCGCCCGCCCTGCATATAAACCGTCTTAAACAACTCCTCAGAATCCTTTTACACGCAGCCCCACATTCGGAGACATCATCAAATATACATTTTGGGATATTAAGTCCGCGAGGACAACGCACGGCGGCGGACCGTAAATAGAAGTCGCCCTTGAATATGTATGCCACTAGGATGCAGGAAATATTCCATTTTGAGAAGGTATATTTTATTTATCCAAATTGCAAAACGGTCATTCCTGTTTCAGATTTCTCCTATGCTCGTACGTCACTTGAAGGTAACATACGAGTATCTTTTGCAAATAGAAACACAATTCGCGTCTGATATCAATTTCAGAAAGCATTTTCTTAGCATTAACCAAACTTTAGTTCAAACCGACGCATTAATAACTCTGCAAAATATTGTTAACGATATTCTAAAGCCATTTGTTTCGTAAGAAGTCTCCCAATGTTCTTACATCCAGGAATGAGGGCGCTTATCCCTAATATTGTGGGACCGCATTAATGATGCAAATGAGCAAAGCTGCTCCTTGGTAATCGAATTTGCACTGTGCTATCACGTTTACCGACGAAATGGTGAGCCGAGAGATTTGCTGGTCTCTTGTAACGATTGAATCGTGTTGTTGTTACAAACGGAACGGAAATGTTCACAGAATCCATTAAAATGTACTATTACACGTACGATAAGTCAAATTGTAAACGAAAATGAACGAAAAGTTTTGAAATTTGATGTAAAATCGTCGTTTAAATATTGTACAAAGTACAAAAGAGATAGTATATTGCCAATTAAAAAACGCTCTGTATGAAATATATCTACAAGTAACATGAAAGTAACGACTTAAATTAACGCCAATTTCTGTTCTGCTCTGTTTTTAATTACATAAAATCGTGGAGACAATAGATAATGAGTTCGAAAACCATTTCACAAGTTTGCCAAGGTCTTGTAAATTAGTTAAACTTTTTAAAAGATTGTGTTCAAGTTTGCCAAGACAAATACAACTATTGGGGTCAATGCGGGTTTGTGTACCTTTCGCAAACATCTCTAAGTGTCCTTTCCCTAACAACTTTATCGAGAATTCTTTTTGTCTCGCAATTGATCTGGTCCCCATGAAAATGTCAATTATATGTGCAACTTTACTGTGGTCGATTAATTTAATTTTATTAAAGAATAGTAGGTATTCTGTCTGAAAATTGATCTGTATGAGAAACTCTATTGCTGGCCGTTTTATAACTTACATTATAACCCTCGTAATTAAATACTGCCTGATGTAAATATGTACAGTACATCGTCAACACTCGTTCTCTAGCAGACACATCAATTACACACGAAAATAAAACTCCAAAAGGAATTTAATTCTTTCATAATGGATGCGCGCGTGTAGCGGCACTTTAAACATCATTTGGGTAGCTACAATGAATTCAATTAGTAGTGCAAACAAGGGTCTTTTTGTGCATCCCTTATGTGTTCTAAAACGTTGTTTACTCGAGGCTCAAGGCTCCGACCGTGGATTCGTCCCCGCTGATTAAAATGCGTCCATTTTGGACGGCGAACGTTCCCTCGTCTAAAGCAATTTATAGAATACGTCTAAATAGAAACGGTGCTGATGAATAAACTATCTACTTTGTAATAGACTATTTACTTTGTAATGGCGAAGGAAAACATTGTGAAATTTGCAGAGGCAATCTCATTATGAGATTACACCCGTGTATGTAAAAGCGTTACCTATACCCCCCCTTCACTTCTCCACTCCGTGAAACTTACTCTTTCTCATACCTGATACCATATATACCTTTAGATGTTATCTCCTAACATTTTTTGATCAACATAATGTAATGCAATGAATCAAATAGAAAAGTTTCATTCAAAATTTTCAGAAAAATATTCACTGACTTCGACGCTCTTTTTGACGCTACGCATATGTATAATACATACATATATGTATAATATAAGTTAAAGATAAAAGGAGTTTCGTTACTGACGAAAGTTCCTCCAACCACACGTTTGTTACGATATAGTGACGTCAGGGGCAGACGCTCTGCTTGATAAGTGGTCATCATTGGCTATTGGTGTCTATAGACTGATCAACATGTTACTGCCATAAAGTGCCCTTAACACGGCTGTGAAGGACATTTTGAAACACGCTATATTTTAACTCTATCTTACAGGGAGTCTACATACCTTGTGCATGTACCTACTTAGTTTGTAAATAACATTCTTGGTACTTAGATACTTGATATATGTATGATTATTTATAAGAAAAATAACATAGAAAAGGTTAGTCGCAAAATGGACATATACACACACAAAAAAATAGATTACAAACATATGAAGAACAAAGGCACAAAAAAATAAAATAATAACCTAAAATAAATCAAACTCAAATAATTCCCATCTTTTGTGTGTTACGTTGATAGTTAAGTGAGGACTATTAATTTAGGTCGCAGCTAATAAATATTGGAACCTGAAACGGATCCAGCAAGATTTGAAACTTGAGTGACTTTAAATTGAATGTCTTTTAAATTGATGCCGTTACTTTGAACGGCACAGTCCGCGGCGGAACGGAGCGAAAGTTAGCGAAATCTAAGACACGAAAACCCCATAAATTACTCAACAGAATTGCTCGTAATAAATCGGCGGGGGAGTTTTGAAAACTCCCAAGTATTCCTGGAGTTGTCGAATACAGCCTGTTTGTGTTCCGCCGACTTTTGCCGCGCGAAAGATTCTGCCGTATATTATGAAATTTCCGTCCCCGGGAATTTTATTGGTATTTGTTGTATTTGCACATTAAAGAGGCTTAGCTGCGCCCGGGGCTGTTTCCGAAAATTGGCGCTCAACACTTTGGTAACTATGGCGGAGGTTATAAACATTTTTAAACCTTTTTGAGCCGTGACGCTGAACGGTTATACGATTCATTTATAAAAATATTCTATTCTTTTCTTAATTCTAATATCTAATCTCAACTTATTTTAAATTTAAAAATTTGCAATAGTCTGAATAGTCTAATAGTTTAATAGTCTTTGCAATAGTCTAATAGTCGTTATTGCTTCATGCTTTTATTACGGGCATGACGGCATAAATACATACATATAGTCACGTATTTCCTATAGGAGTAGACGAGAGTGTTTGTTTCACAGGCTACGGAAAATTTCTTTTAGTACACTGAAATAAAAATTCCAAATGTATATAACATACAAGTAGAGATTTTCGAGTAAGCGAGCCTACAAAGTAATAACTCACAAGCGCCATGCGAATGCCTCAGAGTATTGCGGGTGCAATGTGCAGTGCTTGACCCTGTTACCTGTGATGCACGCACGAGTGTGCCCCGCGGTTTATTTTGTTGAAAACTAGCACACTATTTGTCTTTGTTATGATAATGAAGTACCACAGCCACGGTCTAGAATGCGCTATATTAACGCAAATATTTGATCAGCGAACGACTCTCAACCAACCGTCAAGCAACAATACGTAATGTTATTAAATAAATAAGTAACTGGGGACAATTCCACACACGGCTGTCTGATCCCAAATTAGGCAATTTAATGCCTGTGTTATGGTGAAATTGTCCAGTTATTTGTTTATTTTAATATTAGACACATGTCTGGATGTAAAGAGTCGCAGCAGTGCCAGTAATGCACGACGATAACTTCATTAAATACAATAAATTTAATGTGGTTTGTAAATATCGCAATGCATCTACATGTCTTTGGTGTTTGTCTATTACTATCTACTGTCTAGTAGTTGTTTATTTAAAAAATAGAAATCTGGAAAATTTTACCGCATTCTGTACAAAAGTAAACCTTATTTATGTCTTTCATACTTACATACCAGCTTGAAGAAGTATCGTTTCTGACTCATCAAAAGTCGTTTTTAAAAGTTACAAAGACGTAATTTCTAGAAACATCCATGCTTATGTATGAATTTGGAGTTTAGGCTGCGACTCAAAAGTTGCAAAAACGGTTCTTTACAAAGTTGCAAATACAGAAACAGGAAAAAGAAACAAATGAAAAAAATAAAAAAAATTTGAAAGACAAAGAAACCGTAGAAAATAAATAAATAAATTAAAAAAAATTGATAAAAACAAATTTTACACGCACATACCAATGCTTTATGCCTGTATGTGTCATAGATATATCATATATTATACAGGTCGAAGCAAGTCGGCTACGTCAACAGCATATTGGCTTTGCCATTATCAGGAGACGTGAAGCGGCTGTTTGACTTAGCCCACTTGGTTTTATGTAAAAGTTAATTTAATTTGTTTGCTATATTATTATTTTTTATGTTATTATTATTTGTCGTGTCTTACGGGACGATATGGCCGCTCAGCGACAAAGTCCTTTATTATTTGTCGTGTCTTACGGGACGATATGGCCGCTCAGCGACAAAGTCCTTTATTAATAAATTAAAAAAAATAATCATATAATATATATAGTGTATGTTCGGCAGGCCAACTACACGTTCTACGAGCAGGCGGCGGAGCTGTGCGCCTACTGCCACTCGCTGCAGAGCGTACAGTTCCCAGTGTTCCAGCCCTCCACGCCCTCCTTCAGGTCAATGGTTTTTTTAAACGGTTTTATTCTGCTCACCCCGTTTGTTTGGTTCAAATTTAGTAATTGAAATTTAACCCTCTTCCCGTTAACCGATTGATCTGAAATTTGGTATACGCCTTTGATTCTG
>DWGJ01002634.1:0-15227 GCA_018246895.1 Aspitha aspitha aspitha | reverse complement strand
CCTTGGGGGATGAAGAAAGGTTGCGGTAGGCGCTACAACAAATTGACAGTTTTACATGATTATATAATCCTAAATATACATAATTATGCTACACATTAGTACACACATACATAAATATAATACACATATAATAAAAAATACATTGTGTGTGTAAATATAAAAGTAATTACCATTACTGGGCGGTCGGTACTTAATAGCGCTTTTCATAAAGTACTTACAAAACCTTTTTTATTTCTCCCTGTAAGTGAAGTCAAACCTTTTGGAATCGTTGAAGATAACTACTAAATGACAATAAAATAAAAATTGGTTCATTACCGAAGCCTATTTATTAATCCACATACTATTTCATGTGTAAAGTCTGGATTAAGTTAATATTATTCTTATATACATAGGTACCAGAACATTTCAGTGCCATTTGCCACAAAAAATGATAATAGTTTACGTAAAACAAATTTCACATCTTCACGTATAATGCGATTTAAATTACACAATTTTTCAACAAATGAAGGTCAATTCGAAAATCGGTTTTCATTTTTCGTTCTATTTTTTTGGGAACAGTTAACTCAATTGTGGAGATAACTTTTTCTTCAGATGTTTTCATATTTTATTCTTGGTATCTTCAAATGATAACACGGACTTACTAATAGGTATTTTTATCTAAGAGATTCGCTTATTGATTACTTTCACCAATGTACCTACCCACATAATAATTCAAGTAGTGCCAATATTAGTTTGCAGGTAAACCTAATTATACATTCAAACCCAATAGCGTGTGGGTATAAATTATTCATATTTGTTATGTAACACACTGAGTATATTCTGACCACATACGACGTAAAGCATAAACAAGAGAAATAGAACCATTGTTCCGCCTTATCAATAGATATTTGCATGATATTTAATAAGGGGATTTGATATTTTAATACAAGATAATAGTTATGACTGCTAATCAGCTATTCATTTCTTTATCTCTACATAATACAGTTTTTTGATAAATGCCAATACATTTTCATTCACTGCCTACTCCTACTTGGTATGAAACTTTTACGTTATGAACTTAGCAAACTACGTCATAGCAATTTAGCAACACACGTCATAGTAGTTCAAAGTAATACGGCACTGTAATGTTGAGCACATAACTATAGTCACTTACGTCACGTCATAACACTAACGAGTCTAAAGAAAGTGTTCACACACACCGGGAGCATTGCCCTTCGCAATCCTTCCTCACGGAACCGAAGTCTTGGCTCTGCAACAAAATAAATCTTATGAAGACAGCAATGGAATAATAGAAATCTCAATAAATTTGTAAAGGTCAATAAAATACAACAAAACATCCGTCTGTTTGTATTTTAAAGTACATTGCGTCAGATTTACGATGAGCCCTTAAAGGTGATTTAAATATCAGACTTCTGACGGAGGCTTTAGTCAGGAACCTGAATGTCAGCATATCCGCATTGAAGCACTATGGCCGAATGAGCTCCAGGTCTCTCGCAGTCGCAAGAGACATGCGTGCCGAGCAGTGGGACATAAAATAGTTATAATAAGTTAAAACGGGAAAACTTAGGCGGTGTCCTAGTAAAATTCTTGTATCAAGTTACCAACCGCGCGTACGATTTATTGGTCTATTCATTTCTGTCATCGGATTATTAATTGGTTTTTGTTGTTTTCCGACAAAATTAAAGAGAGTGAAGTTTTACGCAAACGCAAATAGCTTTTTCAGCCAGAGGTACATTCCAGGATTTGGATCCACGCACGGAATGGGATGTCAAAGTCTGTATGTCCTGTATAAATACATTAAAATTAGGTAATACATGGTCTATCACAAAAAAATATTCAAACGCACATGCCACTCACGATTAACTGACTCTAAAACAAATATCTCTCAACCGAATTCGAATTTCAAACAGAATAAAATCGAGTCACTTATATGATTAGCACAATTTAAATGTCGATGCGATTTAAATTTAGCGTTAGCAAATTGGCGGCAATTTCGTGACAAATTGAATGGAAAACTTCGTGATGTTTATTAAATGATACCTTACATACAGTCCCCTTTTTTGATCTCATATTAGAATTAAATTTGTCCGAGTGAAAATATCGTGAATTCTCTTTCTAGAAATATATGGGCAATTCAAAGAAGTTAAAAGAACAAATCAATAGAAAACCGGCACACCTTTAAATTGTGAGAAGAGATCCTAGTCGATTAGTAGGACAATAAAAGGGTTGAAAACATAGGTATGCACAGTTGTGTTATTGGTACACAACAAATATCCTTATAATTTCTTGTTATTCTTCCACTGCCCTGCTTATGTCACGGATTTAATAACAATGAACTATGGTGTTGACCCAATTTGATCAGGCAGGTTACACATGTCACTCTTTTTATGCATTAGCACGGTTTCCCAACTGTTTTCCTGAGTATATTTTTTCACTTTTGTTGTAATTTTTGTTTATTATCATATAACTTAAAATCACATTAAACGCTTGTTAATTAATAACGAGATTTTTATTTAAAATTATAAGTATTACTTGCATGTAATAAAACTCTGAAAAAATATTGATTAAATTATAGCATTATTACAAATATCAATGAATTAGAAGATTTAACATATATTCTACAGTCAAATTATACAACTACAGCTATAAACAACAGCAAATAACAATGGCTTAGGGTATATATGAGTCAGACGATTCCAGAATCCCCGTGGCCTCTTTCAAAATTACATTAAACACCAATTTACAATGACGTACAAGAATGTAGTGATATATCTATTAGAGAGCTTCTATAAAGTTCTTCCGAATAAATTAATTAAAAGAAATTAAAGAATTAAAAGATTATATTTTGAAAATTAATTTGTTAGGGCCATTCGTAATTTTTTTTCTGTTCACCTAACACAAGAAACATAATTGCTACGCTATAACAATTTCTGTAGTATGGGTTAAAATCTGATACAAAGTATTTTCATTGTTCCGATAGTACTGACAAATGCCCTTCTACATTTACGAGTATAGCAATACGGGTATCACTGTTAGAATTTAATATACGGTGCTTTCGATGGAGCTATGTTACGACACGAACCCATACCGCAGGCATTCTTAGGCTCAGAAGAGCTAAAAAAGGAACGTAATATACTGCTCGTGTGGTTCAAAATGTCCTATTGCAACTTCAAATAAACATTGTTACCATAAAAGTATGTAATCTAATCGTGGGGTCTTCGAAACCCTTTAACTTGTAAAAACCAGTGTTTTTGAAATCACGAAGCCTCATGTTCGGTACACGCATGGCTTAAATAATTGTAATCAAGCGTTGCCAAATATGTACAGTAATAGTAGTACTAAAAATACGTATTTATTTTATGAATCAAACGACAGTTGGTCAGTCAAGTAATAATTCAGGCAAACGTTAAAGTTGCGCCGGTTTCGCTACGTCATAAATAAATGTTTAAAACATTTTAGACATCTAGAAAATATTATATGATGCTATATATGAACAATAACAACGTATTTCCTTGCATTTAAATACTACTTATTACGAAGAAAATTGATTTAGTGTCCTTAGCAATGACGAAATGTATAACTTATTGACAGAGATTTAACACAAGGACATTCTGGTAAAATATAAGGCCTTGACTTGGAAATTGTTTTCTGTACCGTATACATTATTTATATCTTGAGCGAGTAATGTAGTTCTCTTTAAAAAAGTAATATGACAAAAAGTAGCCGTAAAATAGACGACATTTTACGGGTCTTACTAATTTTACTCTTTACGTTTTTAACATTTTAAATCAGTAGGTACCAAACTAGCAATCTAAAATACGCGTTAAAATTGTGAAGCGGAAGTGGTAACGAATATTTTAGCCAAAAAATCTAATTAAAATAGACCAAAAGTTGTAATCGAAATTTTAGCGAACATAATTTTGACGGGCGGTAGATCGCACCATGCAGGTACGTTTATGTGTACATTATAAGGTTTAGCGATTGCACATATAAAGACACGTGCATTAACCTGATTAAAGATAGTCTCTTTTCATTTCAAATGAAGTGGTCATAATCCTTCGTCTGGATTTAATGTACAAATGGAGGTATAATACGAGCAATTAAAAAAATTGGTGTTGATAATAATTTTCTGTCTAACGGGTTTTCTGTTACTAAATAATGAAATTCAGTAAAATAATTTCATTGAAACCTGTAACAGTATAGTTTCACAAAAAAAAATTCAATAAATTCCGTGTTCGATCTCTTTTAATGTTCCTAAGTAGGAATTAATTCTGTAACAAGCTTAACGCATTATGGGCTCTACGAGTATAAGGAAAAAACAGAAAACTTTCCTTTTAGTGACATAATACGATATTTTGATAGTCTTATCCGCCAGCGAGTTTACTACGAGCGACTAGGTAAAGGTATGATAATATTTTAAAGCATAAGGTAATCAGCGTGCACTAAACCAAAGAGCTAACAAAACAAAAGTAGTCCGATCGACAAGTCTAGAAATACTAACTTCCTACGTACAATAGATAACAACCAATGAAATTTTAGTGGATACATATTTTATGTAATGTATATAAGTGCATGTATAGTATGTAATGTTTTATATATTTTGTAAGTATTTATTATGTGTGCACAACTTTATAACGAGCACACTGAAAAATAATCCCATATGGAATATGTTGTGCTCTTGTACATAATTGTTAAATTCAATGTTCCTGTAGTGTTTGTGTATAGAGCAATAAATATAAATAGAAGTAATATATTTAACAGCTTTTCGTTCATCAGTGTGAAGATGACAAATATGTGACTGATGCAACGATTTAACTACGAGTAGGTATATAGCTACTGCGATGTTTTTACTACATTTGGTCAACAATATGGTGGGAATAAGTCATTCGCCGTTGGTGAAGTAAACGACTAAGTGGGCCGCCATAATAAAGATCCATTGTCTACCTTTATTCATACCTTTTAGCTGAAACATGCTTGTATACTATTACTGAGAATACGCTCGCTAACAAGGCCTCTAATAGTGTTCCAAATGTTGTTTCACGGACTTTTTGCTTTTCTTACGAGTACGTGACGTGAGTTCTTTAGTTTGTTGCATGGTAATAAGCACGTGGTTATCGATTAATTGAGTTAACCATTAATTAAGAATAATCTCAACGGATTTCACTAATAAACATATATATTTCATTTAGATTGTCAATCGTAAATTGTATTGAGCATTTAATAACATTGTTTTGCAAAATATTGATAGGTGAGAATTGTGGCCTCTGAAGTTATTACTGTATTATTCCATACGATTGATCGATTGACGTGTGAACCACATAAACTCGGTTTCGCCCCCGTGGTAATTGTTGATATCAATTTAATAGCGTTAGCATTACAAATAAAGTAGTACCTACCGAATATATTGCAATACATATGTACAAGATTTTGTGTTTCTTGTATATAGACACAGCATACGATTTATCTAAGGACAAAATGTTACTCACATAAGTATGCACATTTTAGAAGCGCGGCTGTAGTTTATCTTTTTATTTTTTCAGTGCACCTGCCGGAGAGAATGCCAACACTCTTATTTGAAAAGGAAATTATTCACAATCGATAATAAAACAGAAAACTTCACATGAGTAAAAACATGAGTCAGATTTACGTTCGTTTTATATTGAAACTATACTCTTCGATCGGCCATTAAAAAAACTACGAAAGAAATATGCCAGATGCAGATAAATATAACATACGAAGCTAATAAAAAGAAAAATGGAAAAGTCACCAAGTCACAAAACTTAAAAGCCTTTCTGACACTACTCATTATGTCCAGAAGTTTTGAAAGAAAGTAGGTACTATCTATTATCAGCATGAAAACAGTATAACGAAGTTAGTTAATGACTTTTCTTTTGCATAATTTGTTAAAAAGTACGTGGTAACAGTAGGTTATCGGGCTGAGTGATAAAAATAAATTACTATAACAAAGCTTATTTGAACTTGTGTGATTACTTACGTGTTCTGGTTGTCGGAATGGGAAGCGGTGGGCGGCAGGAACCTGGCGAGATTTCGCTGGAGCAGCAGCTGTCTGAAGGTCTGTCGGAACTGCCGTGACATGGAGCAGTACAGCACAAAGTTAATAGCGCCGTTCATCAGCGCCAGGAAATCCATTAATTCGCCAAACAAGTTGTAACACTTCTTGAAAAAGCACCAACCCAGCAAGCCACTCATGAGCCCCAATATTCCTTGGGGGAGTTCCGTCACCAGGAACAGAAGCAGTACAGCCAGCAACATCTTCGTCGTTCTATCAGTTCTTTTATCAGCTTTGTGCTGTCTTTTCATCATCTTCTCGGCAGCGGGACAAGCGCTGTAGTTTCTCAAGTTCTTTTGATGCTGATTCGCGTTGTATAACGCTCGAATCAACCACATGCTTATTATCGTTAGGATAGAACATGGCAGTAACTTTATCAGCACCGCATGAACCCAAAAGTTGACCTGGTACAGGATCCCTTGACTGTCCGAATCCACGTGATACACAATGGCAGTGTTTCCGTTCGAATCGCTGACGTCCTTCGTGTGAATATCAAAGACCTGTCAAATAAACAATAAACTTTTAACGCATTCGATGATAATTTGCATTGTATGATAAACGACTGGCGTGTAATTTGCGAACAACAGCAGTGAGATGATTACATTACTTGTATGCGAAGGCGCATTCACCGTGAGCGTCTAACACATTCCTATTGTTGAAAACGGAAGTATACTCGTATATTACACGGGCGTCATTGTCAGAATGACAAATTCTCACACCTACAATTTCATAAACAATCATTTTTATTCACCATTACTGCATTTATCATTCATCTTATACACAATACTATGGAGTCGGACTGTTTTAATGAATATTAAAATAACCTTATTCCTATATATTTGACTTAATAAACTAAAAGTATACACAAAACCAAGTGTATCTCTCAAAAGTTATGATCATAACAAAGTAGGTAAATACACAGATTTGATATTAATGTATAATAGAAGGCATACTTCGCCCGAACTCATAACTAAATGAAAGCTAACGGAACTATGTAGGTATTTACCAAGTCGTAATAAATGGTCTCTTTGTAACCGAATATTCCAATAATAAAAACTTAAGTCAGTCTGGGATGTTTAGTTGCAAACCAAGTAATAAACAGCAGTTATATTATGTGTTTTAACTATTTTTGTACAGAAAACGTAGGACTCGAGAGTTTATAATTTAAATTCTGAAAGAACTAAGAGATTTTTTTATTTTTTTTTATTAAGAAATTGTATATTTTTCTCACACAATTCATTCAGATTCAGAATTATTGACCCTTAGCGGCAATTTTGTACTAGCGCATCAATAATTTTTTTACTGATAGAATACATAACATTTTATGGGTAACCAAATGTTTTTTCTTGATTTTCCCTAGTTACAGTATTCTGCAACTCGACAACATCGGACCTAAAAGCAGAGTTAGAGGGAGTCATAAAAAGTGGAGAGAATATTTATATAACTCACCATAAACGTGGGGATACATAAAATGGGGGGCAGTATGAAGCTGCTCAGTATGGCGATGCTACACCGTCGTTCCGTGCACAAGATGTGGCTTCTGTCTGAGTACCTGCAAATACGTTTACAATGTCATGCCTCGATACAAAACACACTCTAAATAATTTACATCTTATACTTCTGTATACTTTTCATTGTTAGTAAACCCTAGCATACACTAAAGTTCTAGTAACATTTAATATTTAAGTTTTTAAAAAAGAATACTCAGAATACTCAAGAATTCTCAAGTTAAACAATAGAAAAAATTTGAAGAAAGATATGACAAACATATTTGATATTTTAACGAAGAAATTCTATTAACAATAACCCCATCCGAAACTTCAAAATAACATCAGCTTTTAGTTTTTAACCTTTTTTTCTTATTCCCATTGGAATAACTATAGATACATTTAGTGGAACATAAAAAAGCTTCAAAAACTTTTGTGAATAAAATTGCCGTTCAGTTTCTATTTCGTTTTACTTTCAACTTAAATATGTATTTCAATCTGAGGTAACAACTGAAAGTCACTTGTTCGCGATTATTTTATTTCGTTTGATTTAAAATCACTTGTAGCCAGTATTACTATAACTATCGTTTTATAGTAGGAATTGCCTAAAATGTGCTAAACTTTTGATAAAAACATTTATATTCTTTTTTGAATTCTAAACCCTTTTAACGGTAATGACTTTATGATTACTGATTTGACCCAAAGTGAAATTGCAGCAAAGACAAAAATCAGCAGAAATAAACAAATCTACAGAGGGATCTAAAAATTTTTTTCAATCTACTTTAATGATTATTCAGTATTCAGTAACCAAAGAGATTTTAAATAAAGCAGTATTTTTTTAAATTTGAAGCTTGTTATACCGTGAGCTGCAAGCAGTAACATTATTTTGCAATATCTTAACGCCTGTACTTAAAATAAAAAATAGTATTGTTAAATTAGTAGAAATAATTTAAATTTTTAGTCTTATTATCTTCAAGACAGTATTTCTACTGGAGTTTGAAAGCAAGGAATTGATCATCTTCTCCAATGATGAAATTAATTACTACTAGCACATTAAAAGACTTAATTAAAATCTCACTGTTACAGAACACGACTTATAAATTTATTCCGTCCGAATATTTGTGGAGGCCAGTCCCTTATTTAATTGTGAACCAAATACTAGGAATAAGTAATAACCCGTAATTAATTTTGCAACAAAGGAAAACCGTTTCCTCTCCGTTGACTTTTATTCCCATACTTTTTATGTTCTGTTCAGGGCAAAAACTTTACAAAAGCTTCACAGTACGCTAGTGATTTATATAAAGATGTCGAAACAATCTAGTAAAATTGAAAAAGAAACTAAAGGACGCAATATTAAATTCCCAACAATACTACATACATACGAGTAACTCCATTGTTGTGATTTCATTGGAAATATTTTGTTAATAGCATTACATACACGGTACGTTGTTAGCTTATTAGCAATATGTTATTAACTCTCAATGAAGTAATCATAATACTTCATTAAGGTTGATAATTGTACTAATTATTATTTTTAACCATTGCTGTACAAAATATTATAGTGTTATTGTTTGTGTGGAAATAATATGGAAATTAAATCTAATAAAGTATATACTCGTATAATATCATTAGAAAAAGACACATAATTTATCTTTCAGATTGTAAATTATAAAACTATACATACACACAACAAATACTCATGCTCATAGCCTCGTTTAGATCGGGACTCGAACCCACAACTCCAAATGAACAGACAGGGTCACTCACCAGTAACGGGCCAATGAATTCAAAGATCAATATGAACAGTAAATGATATTTCATCTACAATATAAGTTTATACTCACTTAATAGCCAAATATCTCCATATTGCCAGCGAGAGTGTGAGGCAGATGGATGCTGTGTGTAGAATTTGGGCGAAGTGCATGTGGAATAGCAAATACATCGCCCACGAGTACGGAAAGTCCAATTTTTCAGGCAGAACCTACAAGGAAAAGGGGCGTTTACACTTTTATGTAAAGAAAAAGCCATGCTTTTACTTCTACATCAAAGTGTATAAACATACGTAAATCAGATCGAACCACATCCAACAAAAATGTGTATGTGTTTTATATGATAATAAAAACTCAGTGCGGACAGATAGCGATACATATTACAATATGAAGCTCGCAAGTGCGCGCATTAATAATTAAAATAACATCAAACCCCTAATAATTGTACAATAATGTAAATATTATCGTCACGTACAATTTGTTTTGTCGCCGTATCTCGGGTCCGGAAGGCTACAGGATCTCTTCTTCTATAATAATTTAACCTCAAAACTAACTCTGTGCATAAATCTTAAAACGGAATTTATTGATAACTTTTATTTTGTTGTAGTACCTACTACAAATAAGAAGTCACTAACCTAAGCATCTAATTTCAACTGTCTAGACTTCCATATTTGGAAGAAAATTTACATTTCAAAAAAGAAAAATAATAAATATAACTCAAAGGTAAATTGATGTGTATTTAAAATCAAATAAAATACAAACACTGAGTAGGAAATTACCACAATGCTCAAAACTTTTCAAACTCAAAATTTCAATTATACCCAATAAAACCCAATGCAAATTTAACCCAATAATCTGATAATTGCCGTAGCCGTAACCTCACAATTTGCATTGGACATTCACTAATTTCGGAACAGCGGTTTAATAATAGAAGTATGCTTACTTATAGACTGTACACAGTTTCAAAAAGATGCCTTTCAAAGTTTGCCTTTTTCTTGGAATAATCTTCTTGGAATTTCAGGAATGAATGAACAGTAGGTAGGTACTAACCGAGCGTTTTCAAGGAACAAAGGAAACGTTATACTGCTTATTAACTTACCAAGTATTTGTAAATAGCAAAAGGTACGTATTCCAGCATGACAAAGACGTCCGCGACGGCGAGCCATTTGAGCAAGCGGTTGATGGGCGCAGCGGCCATATCCCTCCGCGTAAGGACCGCCACGTTCATCGTGTTGGCTAGCACGCCTATCATGCACACCTGGAACAACATAATATGTTTCTATAGATTTCTAAAATATGAATTTATACGTCCCACTCCTGGACACAGGGCTCTCCAGCAACCGTTGGAACTTTAAAGTATTATCTATAATATCCAATTTAATTAATTGATTTTACTTAGGTTATCTGAATCACAAAAGGGTCGTGCTACTAATACTTTTCATCTTATTTGATAACGGATATACCAATGTTTAATGTGTGCTACGAATTTTTTACAGGCATGTTCGTATGGAAAATAATGTAACTTAGAGAGTTGTTATGGAAAGAGCCGGTTATTAACTTTTTTTAATTAACAGATACGTAGTGTAATGAAAAAACGACTGTTGTTTTTTCATTAGCAGTAATTACTTAGCAACAGTATTTGATATACGACATTTTAATTAGGTACACTCCAATATCAATATTGTATCGGTTAGTTGCAAACAAGGGTGGTCTTCACAAAATGCTTAATTACTTTACACGTAGTATTTGGAGGGTTAAAAAGTACACAAAACTTGAATTCAAAATACTACTTAAAATACGGTTAGAATATACATATTATGTATATGAACACATGTACCTATTCAGATATGTTCCCAGATTTAGGATTATCATTTCGCATTATCATTTTTAAAATTGTAAAAAAGATAATTTAACAAAATCAATATCGTGGAGTTACAACTAAACAAACACATTAAAAAGGAAACAATCATTTTAGTAATTCCCAGAAGCGAATGATTTAGTTAATCAAAACAGAACAGACATATTAACAAAATTTATCCGGATTGTACGACTGAAATTCAATGAAAATTGTATTTAAACAATTTCAATTGTAATTTAAACTTTCGAAACGTTCAGCAGACGCTTTAAGGGATTTGAAGATGTAACGGTTTCAACAATACAAAACTAACGAGTCTTATCTAAGCCTGTCAATTACAATACACTACGAAATGTTGCAGAGCTTTCTCCGAATAGACTTTTTAAATTTTATAACATAATAATAGGTTACATTTTCATAAAGTAGTATTGTTCATTTATTAATAGCGTGCATGTTCTGTATTGTATTTAATAAATATGTGCATACATATATGTTTTTATTGATACTGATTGCTGCTCAGATGCTAAGGCCAGGCTTTACCTTCTTAATGAATTAACATATAAGTTACGAGTATTTAAAAATGTCGATATCCATTAAATACCTATGCCAAAGAAAGATATATAGATTACATTAATAACGATTTTGTTCTATTCAGTACAAAATTGTTTTCCTATGTTTACAATATTGATATAGACCGCAGGTATAAGATAAATGATTTGCAACGTATGAAATAGTTTAGGTGTATTAATTACGCAAGAAATGTTATTAACCTGCATTTATATTATTTCATTCTGTTTCCGATGACACAAGTGCGACAACTAGCTATACCAATTTATCTCTCCGATGATCCGGACTGTTGAAGCGCAAAGAACCGACCTTGACTGGGAATATTAGATTTAAAAATTAAAATTCAATTATTGACTTTTTAGTTCCTACCAATTTCCGGACCATTATTCTTTTATAAAATAAAGGAAATTCAGAGCGTTCAGGGACAATCATGAAGATAAAACTCAATAAGTATTAAAGGGATGAAAGTTAAAGGGTTTGGAATCTCCGCTTTGACTAATGATAATGATAAGTTAATCTATTGCAACGCGCTGTTGTTTTTATTATATTAATGTTTAGTTCTAAGCCGTTTTGTTGCACGTTTTTTGTTTTCTTCATCATGAACATTATTATCATAAGCAAACATCAATTCACTGTGACCGATCTTTGTTTGCTTATTAGTGTTTTATGGTTTCATTTATTAGGTTTGTGATGGTAACATATTTTTACCGCTACCGTATTTTAAACGTAGGTACCTATCACTGCATTAACCTACACCGTAATTGACTGACGGTTTATTTATGACTGTTATATGTTACACTTGGTATTTCAAAGTAATATGTTACTTAAATAAATACCTAAAAGGATATGAATAAGTTTAATATCAAATGAGTTTAATATTTAGACAATAAAAGAGAGAGCCCAAAGAGTGTTATAATTTTAAACAAGTAGGTTCTTAAAGATATTTGAAGACTGTACCTACTTCCAATGTTACAAACTTTTTACGCTTTCGACCCAAGGGAATTTCGGTAAACTGCGTACCGTGGACACTCCAACAGGGAAGCATACGAACACTCCGACAAAAGAAAATTGTAGGTTAATACATAAAATAAAGGAGCATGATTTATTACAATCTATTGTTATATGGACTTCTGCGCAAGCAATTGTTATATATATGGTTGTTATTGTATCTATTGTTATATGGACTTCTCCGCAAGCAAAGCCGCAGGCAGAATCCAGTTGGTAATAAAATATGTCAGAGTTTCACACCAATTAAGCATCTTCGATCCACCTGAGGCAACGGGAATAAGACGAAGTTCCAAGCAAGACCCTCGTTAATTACGAAAAGGTATCTACTATTAATTATTTCTCAAATGTAAGTTCCCGTGTTTTCAATAACAACAAGTAAACAGTCGTGTAATTAATTAAGAAATTTTAGATAAGAACGATTACTCAAACATCTAAAAGATATAGAGATATAGATTCTAGATAGATTATAGAGATATTATTTCATTCTATGCAAGACGAGTCTAATTCCGTCAGGGCCTTTCGCTATGTTTGGAAATAAATTACAGGGATAAAAAAGCAAAAATATTTTGTAATACCTTGCACTGTATTTTGGCAATAATGATGCTACATGGTCGTATTAGAAATGTATTTATGTTTGTAATTTTTTACTTGGGTGTTTTCAATGTCGACGACTTGAGAAAATATTATGTGTGTAATACTATAACTGTCAGGACATAATAACAACCACATACAATACAAACAGTTCATAGTGAATTTGGCTGTCAAACCAATTTTAAGATTTTAGCTCGTGAGCACACCAATCCCTATGAGATAATATTATTACTTATACTACATATGTATAAGCACATACGATATCACAAACAATACATAATGACTAGAACAGAGCGGTGGCTCAAACTAACGTTTCAATCATACATAGTAGTATTTGTATTGGGTTGTGTAAGTACCTAATTAAATTTGTTGTTATTCAATAACAATCTCTGAACGCCGATCAGTATTTAATACAATTGACTTCTTTGTAAAGTTGTAGATCATAATCTACTCCATCAGACGTTTATCGTTATAAACTTTTGCGCTAAAACGAGGAAAAATTTAATTTTCTTGACACCACGCCGTGAACTCGTGATGACAATAGAAGATCATAAAATTCAGCTCACTCTTTATGAGTAATGGCAGCAGAAAATTGCATTGAAACTTACATTTAGTACAATATTTAAGATTTAAAAGTGTGTCAGCCAAGATAATCTTTGAGATATTAATATCAGAGACACATAGTTGTCAGCTAGATAAATTATTACTTTTCTACGCATTCCCTCCAGTTTTGCAGAGCGTAATGAAAATCCAATAATGAGAAATTTTATTTAAATAAACATTATAATCATAATCATTACCGACTGATTTCTTGTTATTAGTGAATAAATATGTATATCATTTCATAAACTTTATTGTTTTCCCCTATTGCTTACACTTTATTCATTTATAAAATTTAGTACAATGTGATTGTTATTGACGTAACAATAAGCCAAATTACAATTAATTTCCAAAGGAAATTTTCACTGAGATAAATGGAATATACTCGTATGTATGTAACCTTGATCCTCGAGGTTCGAGCCAAAGTGCACTTTCTCCGTAACAAACATCAATTATCATTATGCGAACCTTTTTTTACTTTATTGTACAATACGCTTGCGTTTGACTGCGAGCTCACCTTGGCACTTACCTACTTGCTGCGGCCATTATGTGACAGATCGTAAAAAAAAAGGATTTTATTGGTCCTTCAAGAAATTTTTACGGCTCGTTTCAAAAGTAGAAATACCCATTCCTCATAAAGCGCAACGTTACTTTATGGCGTTTTAGATATTTGTGTTATTAAAACTTTACTTATCTTTCTCATTAATTTCATACTGAAGCGATTTTGTTAATAGGCCTTAAAGTTAACACTGAGGTATTCCACGTAGACAAGTGTGTCTAATTAAGATGTCGCTTAGTTATTACTGAAGCATGAAATAATGTGCTAAGGTGTTATAATGTACCTACGTACTCGTATGTGTGGAAGGTTATTATCTTGACATCTTATCGACTACATTAAATAACATTCTTTGATTATTTATTATATTCTATAGGTAGTCTTGACGCCGAACTGCCCATAAGTGTAGATTCTCATGCAAACTTTGTCAACCACGCTTACATGTTAATGTTATAATTTAATTTTTATACAGTTTTTATCAATAAACTAGCTGTGCCCGCAGCAGAAATCAGTATTTTCCCGTTTTTGCAACGTTTGTCATTGCTACTCCACTCCTATTGGTTATAGCGTTATGTTATATAGCGTTATGTTATATAACCTTCCTCAATAAATGGACTATTTAACACAAAAATAGTTTTTCAATTGGAACCAGTAGTTCCTGAGATTAGCGCGTTCAGCCAAACAAACTCTTCAGCTTTATAATATTAATATAGATGATCAGGCT
>DWGJ01002633.1:0-15229 GCA_018246895.1 Aspitha aspitha aspitha | reverse complement strand
ACAGTATATTTATAGCGTGAATAGGTTTCTCCTTGGAACTCGTAACAGCCATGTTGCCTTGCCAGAAATGTTTAATTAGATAACAAAAAGAGAACCGCACTACTAATTCCTGTGGCTCACTTTATTTGCAAAACGGTTGTTTATGTTTTAATGAACACTACGGTTTTTGTTAACTATTTTCCTGCTTAATAATTAGAGAGTCGAGACATTTCCTGGTCTCGACAGTTTTCAGGTTATTGAATCACAGTGTAAAAATATCGTAATCTGCTAAGATACAGAATAGAGAGAGACAGAGATAGATAGATAATATCAAAATGTTTAAACTCTGACGTATGGGTCCAGCTGACCTCAAATGTAACGACAATGACACTGACGCTACCAATCGTTTTACGTACGTGAACGGGTAGCACGTATGAAATAAAGATACAAAATAATAGAACACAATAAACACTGTACTAAACAATTTGAAGTAAGTGGTATAAAAATTAAAACGGCAATTTCAAAAAGTCAAGAGGTGCGGTAGAAATATTTTACTGTTTTATTTATCTCTGCGAACTGCAGAGATATTAAACGATACATCAGAATAGTTTATTTGAGCTCACTAGTGTTCAAATAGATTTAGAGGAAAATCCATTTCTATGATAATGGATCTTTTGTTTACCGTTTTTTTTATGTATTTATTACTTATACCCTAAAGATCTTAGTAAAAATGTAATTACGATAAAGCTAGTAGGTTTTAACGTAGGCAATAAAGGTTCAATTCATATACATAACACAGCCTTACACAATATTTGAAACAATGAAAAGTAATTACACGTTTTATTTTATATAAAAGACTCTTGCGATTTGATTGTCAGAATAAATTACGATGAAAATCGCAACCTTTGTGTAATAAAAAGAACGATGGGAAATCTCTGAAGAACGAGGCGGTAATCGATATATTTTTTGTCAATTAAATTAACGAGAAGATGTTCCAATCGAATTAACGAGAGATTAACGACTAACTTCATTTAGACGACTGATGGAAACGTTTTTTGTGTCAAAGGTTTTGATCAATGTTAGAACACATTTAATAAAAATTTCTTTTTAGATATCTGCGACTGTTATTATTATTTTGGATTTTGTTAATTATACCTTTACGACTTGGTTGACAACGAATACAGATATTGGGTCTAACAGTATCCATTTATCAGTTTTCATATGCATAGGTGATGTTTCAACTACGAGTATACCTACTCGTTTATCACTCTGTACGTATGGCTTCCGTCTCGAATGCAGGCGAAGAATAATTTCTTGCATATATTGTAAGATCCATGACACATAACGCAGCTTAGAGTGATATCCATGACACATAACGCAGCTTAGATAGATCTGATTTTTGAAAAACCGTTTAGCATTCTTAGGGCCCTCCGCCTATTGTAATGATGGACACGTCGTGCAGAGTTAATTCATGGATTGAAATGCACTTTTTTGCTGACGACCTGAAATTACTTCATGAACTTTGTGGTGGGCCCTGCCAACGCTAGGCTGCATCGAGCGATAGTGAGCCGTGAAAATGAATCACATTAAAACGGTCTGAAAATGCTTCGTGCCACGTTTCAGCCGCTGTCGTGCCCGTGGGCTGACATGTGTTATGAACCTTAAATTAAGCCTCGGTAAAAGTCATTTATAGCGTAATTCCATTATATGAGCCCCAAGTGAGATCCAGTACCAAACTGTTCTGAAACACATCCTAAGTTTTAATCAGTTTCCATACTTAACACTGTATGAGCTATATCCGGCATATTAGTTTATGTGATTTATATTGTATATAATTGATAGTCTATGTAACAGATTTGATTAATGATCTGCATGTTTTTTTGCATCGTGTCACACACTGAATAAATATACATGTGAATTTTTATACGCCTATATACTAGTAAGTTTATCAGTAGGCTTGCCTACTTGCAGTGTTTACTAGTTATAAACATTAAAGAGCATTCTAATGTGGAATTTCATTCCGTTATGAAATTTAAAGAATTTCTATACGTACATAATTCCACATTAGGAAAGTTTTAACTCAGTCGCCTGCAACAACTAATAACATATTCGCGAGGGATCTGAAGTTGGAAAATTAAACTAGCAAAATATTATATTATAAGATGAAGAATTTTCGAGTAATGTAGCTGGCATGCTTTATTTGTTTTTATTTATCTACAGGATAACTACATATATACGTCATTCTCCCGTTTGTTCATGATTTTTACCCTCTTACTCACTAATACCTAAATTCAGTATGCAATTTAATAAAATAACGAGTTAAATACTTCTGAGGTCCAACCATAATTTGTAAAAGCAAATCGACTATCTATTTTCATCTTAAATATTTTTCATCCATTAATATCCACCAAGTAAACTACAGCTCATAAATAATGATATAGTAATCCTGAAAGATAATATGAAAAATAGTTAAATAAAATAATACCACCGAACCGTCACAACTACTGGATTTGAATTTAGTATGTAGTCATCGGACTTTCAGACTTACCACAGGCTATTATCATCTTAGTTGGCTGACAGTTCGCTTTGCCACGTTTCACCGATTCCTTTCTGTCACGAACTGCCAAATAGTGAATCGCCCTGGTACCTACTTAAAACTAAGAATTATTCAGTGCAAAAGCTATACTACGTCATAGACTACGATCTGGTTAGATGATAGCCAAAAGCAATAGCCTATATCATATTTAAAAATAATGAAAGATGTTTTACAGATTTCGTAATTCCACAGTATCTGAACCAATCACAAAGAATGTTAATTATTGGTAGGGAATATCCACGAATGTTAATTATAGGTGATTTGTATAATCTGATTGAAACTCGAGATTTCACTTCGCATCATTGCATTCTGACAAGCCGGTTGCATATTCATGCCTTTGCAGTTTTTATTTTTCAGTTCCATCGGAACCATAAATATTCCCAACTCTCGCCTGCTCTCGGGTTTATTTCGATCTATGTATTTTTGAATTGTATTCACGATACACTTAAGCTGTATCTATTGTATATTGATATATCTCTATATTCAGTCATTTTCATAGCATTCACAGACATTAAATGCTAATATGTTGACTGTCTTTTCAATTCTTAGCTGCAGTCAGCATACCTGCATTTCAATATGAAAATAACTATGTCGAAGAAATGAAATAATATTTTGTGAATAAGTTTTTGGTTTTCAAAAAGATTTCGCCAGTCGTTCTTCTCCGTATTTTCATCAGGAACATAACAGTCAAGTCGAATTATAAAGTAGCTACACTGCTGTATATTTTCTGAAATGGAAGTTAAAAAGTTCTTTTAATTGGATTAATTTCTGGCGCTATAAATAGAGCCTTTGATGTGGAACCGTTGCTTTTGTTATGCGCTTGTCAAAATTTCAAAGAACACATTTTTTGAAAATACTTTTAATATTAAGATGGAATACCTGTGTATTTAAATTGTATATTAAATATGTACATATGTATTTTTAAGATACTTTAATTAGTTACATACAAGATTTGAAAGATGGTCAGGTCTTTAGAAGTGGGATTGCGAAAATAACCGTCAAATTAGTACCTACATATGTACATATTTCTGGATCAATAGATTTATTAATGTTTTGATAATTTTGACACCAAATAAATCAGTGTTTCAGGTATCAGACTTAATTGATAGGTATTAAAACTTAATGAAAGCTTATATGTATAACACTTATAAAACAGAAAATTTGGTCATTAATTTCAAACTTTGCTAATCCGTATAGGCGTAATAAAGCCAAAGACTGACTCTACCCTCAGGTGCAGCTAAGGGTACGTTATCAACTCACCGGAACAAATAACATAATAACAACACAGCTCCTTTGTTTCAGCGCACATACATCAAAACGAATAGCGAAGGTCATTATAGTTATAATATGGCTGTTAGCTTTATCATTGGCGGCACCCATGGCTATGTCATGGGAGGTTATTATGGAGGAAGAACAAGATCCAGGTATTAAAATTGTCTTATGATACTATAAAAACTTCTGCAAAAGTTACTACTTTTCAACGGTTAATAAATTTGACATTCATATTTTATTCATTAATATTTTACACTAAATGAATTTGTTAAGTAAATGTATGATAGGTCGTTGCGCGTTTTAAATCTTGTATCAAAAATACCATACTATAAAATTGGGAATCCGAAACCGGGCTCAAAACGTTTCATGTCGGAATATAAAATGTGAAATGAAAATCTTCTTAATACCATACCGCCTTAGAAAAACTTAATTTCTTTCGCCACAATGAAATGTATAGAAATGATGTTTGCTTTTTATATTTCAGTAACTTGATTCTAAATAATTAAACTACATTCAAACAAGGTACAAACAAAAATAATGTACTTTGTGTAAATTGAAGCGAGACCATTAAATAAAGTTTGTTTATTTAGGTCTTTTGTCGCGGAAAAACACGCCGTGTTAGAACGTTAGACACAGCTCAAAGAACCCTGTTATAAAGACAGGTTTTTCAGAACAAATACTTTCAGAAATACATATGTATCACTTAGTGTTGCCACTGTTTTGATGTACATTTTCAGCTTCTACGCCTATAATATTCATTTGAATATAATTAAACCCTAGCTATTTTATTTACTCATTCTGAAGATTTTGAAGTCTGACACCACCAAATCATCCAACGTATTAATTATCATAATTGTTTAATATATGTTTGATATTAAGTATTATTATAATATTTCATTGTTATTACATTACTTGTAAGGCGATAATAAGTTACAAATATAAAACGCAGTATACAAATACCTACCTTCCTACAAAAGATGTGAAAATTAGATAATAGTCGAGTTAATATAAATTTTCATTTCACTCCAAATCTGAATAGAAATTCACATAGTTTCCGTTTAAATATTTATTTATTTATACTAATATAAATAAGTATTAAAGCTCCCCGCCTTTGCTACTTACATGTATAACAGACTAAGTTTCGATTCTTCGAGTCACGTTCAGTGTTTATAACTATTGTTCTGTTGTACTACAAAACAATTTTTCTGAAAACCAGTGTTTTAAGTTTGGATCAACAAGACGACTAGCCTCGGAAAACCGAGTAACTAACAAGTTATACACTTCGCTGATTTCTCAGCGGATCGCTCTATTAAATCATACTTTGCGACGGTTGCGGATTCCTCCTTCCATTGTTACAGTTACAAGAGTAATTTATAAGAAGCCATTTTGTGCAGCCAGTGACTTTGGTAATCACTCATTGGCCATTTACCGGCTGCTGCTGTATATCTTTCAGGTAAGAGATTTTTGGTATTAAAGTACAGAATATTAATATTAAATCAAATAAATCCTTGTTAATTAATAATAATAATGTAGAACTTTTCGTGAATGTTTTCGTGACAAAATATCACAAACTAGGAACAAATCTAAAATATTTGTATACTTGTTTAAAATTATAGCACTAATACCAAGAGTAAACAATATAAATCCATGATCACCGTCTGGTATCGTTACCACAGTACTGTTGATCTGTTTCACTGAATGTATTTTTTGTTAAACCCTACGTTTCACATACATATACCTTAACTGTAGAAGAAATTTACTGGCCCATTCGTGCGTGAACAGGGCCGACTGCGCGCCATTAGCCGTTATGTTCAGTTACTTGCAATATTCCGTGAGATTTTACTATTAAATAACGGTAACCAATCCTTCCTTTTCTATAAAGAAATCTTTTGAAGGTAATTACGTCTACCCAAAATTTACATTTCAATGTATCTACATATTTATATTCTATAGTAACATATTATTTGACGTTTGGTTACGCAACAGATAAAAAAAGCTGTAGTCCTTTAATTTAATGATGAGAGGGGGTGGAAACTTGTGTGTATTCACCTATAAACTCATAACCCATATATTTTTGGAATTTCAGTGTTTTCTGGAACAGGCTGCATATGTTTATCGTGTTTAGAGATCTTTTCACATCAAGTCGCTTGTTTGCCCGATTCATTATGACATTTTATAAGAAATCTGGCATAGTAATTTTATATTCTACATGTTGTATGTATATTTTGAAAGAAAAAAAATGTTTTGTTTTAAGCTTTGTAACTGATTATTTACGTCTATTAGATACATGTAAACTAAGACATAATAAAATCAATTATTTATAGAGTATGTGTTCATATTTTACCAAACTACTGTTTCTTATTGAAATTGTTGATTACAATTATAGTCATGTTTATATTTCTTTTTTAAATACTATATTACCTACCTACTCAGTGGAAGAAAAAGGTTCACTATAACATACATGCTATATACGTATATTTGCAGTACATAATTCCACTGTGCGTGATAACATTCGCATATGCACACATGGCGATGAAACTGTGGGGCGCGCGGGCGCCGGGCAACGCGCAGGAGACACGAGACGCCAATCACATGAAGAACAAGAAAAGGGTAAGTAAACGGAACACCGAACAGTAAATGAAGTAGTGCACTTTCTGAATATAGAGAGTATAGACCTCTAAAAGATTTCCTTATAAATTTTTATCAGTGTCTATGTTTGAAAATTCTGTCAAAAACTACTAGATGCATATTTACTAAATATTCCGACATTTCTCTTTTACAGCAGTTGCTTTCAAAAGAGTATTCTAAGTATAAACCTATATCTTCTCAAGTTATTGTAATAAGGAAACAAACAGTGACTTTCTTTACAATTCACAACATGAATGTCCATTCTTTTGTTTCCTTGATTTATGAATTACGCTCTCCATTTCAACCTATCTTTAAACTAAGCCTTATAATATGCATCAAAATATATCTGTCCATTAAAAATCGTTAAAAAACGTGTTATTAATGTGAGGACCATTTCTAATAGCTAAAATTCGACATTCATAGGTACGTAACCCGACAACAAATAATAATTGAACACGCATTCATTTATTGAAAGAAATTTAGCAGTTTATCAAATTTTTACCTTCTGTACAAAACAGTAACGGTCCAATTAGGAAATGTAGAAAAAACGAATGAAGCAATTAGACAATGTACGAATATAAGAGACATACAAGTGTCATGCCGAACAACTACAGGCATGTAATAAAAAAACTGTCCTGTTGTCTACGTCTACCTACTACTAGCCATACTGAAAAACATAAGGTTTTTAGTATGGCTAAAAGCAACTTTTTAATTTTACAATAATTTATAATAAAAATAAACGATTAATATCTATCCTGGAAACGGTCAAAACCTTATTTTCAAGAAATGTTGTGAACATTTTTTTCGTGCCCCAGGAAATACGACCTATCCTTTTGGGAAAGAGGGATACGGTAATCAATTACAAGTGATGCTGAAAATCAATTCCAATATATCGTTAACCTCGAAATTTATTATCGTAACAGACGGGAGTTTGGTAAAAATATTAATAATATTAATGCATTAGGTACATATACATATATATGCCATGGCACATCAAACACGTTCAGAAACTACATTTACTATTCCTATATTACGGTACTATATATGATCATATACTTTGGTAGCCCTTAGCGTAAATTTAAACAGATGTACAGATGAGTAGGTATCGTATCTAACTTATTCCAGCGCCAGTCGAGGTACATCTTTTTTCCCTACCATAATGTAAACAATATATTGTTTAATCTATTTACAGACATTATATACTTATAGCATTTCATGTACATTTACAAATACAACACACGATTTCTGTTTGTAAAGTGCTATTATTTTTCTACAAGTGATGGATTTGTAACAAGTTAGTATACCTGTTTGTACTATAAAAGAGATGAGTAAAAAACAAACTGTGACTATATAGGTAAGTAACATAAAAAAAAATTTGGAACGTATTGGTCTGTTCGATAGAAAAAAACTCATTACATAAGAAAAATCTCTTATTTCGTTGTCTTATGTGTGTGTTGGCGTGTATGGCGTTGGCGTTGTACGTTGGCGCACAAACAATCACGTAAAACAACTATCCGATTGGTAGTTTCCGGGTAATATTTGATGCGTAAATAATAGACGAGGGATAGATTCATTTCGGACCATTAGCTTCTGTCCCTGAAAACCATTTTCTCAATTATATTCCGTTATAAGTTAATACTTTCATCTTACATACTGATTAAAGCTAACACATAACATAAATACCATCTATTTTATAAGAAGCAAAGCTTTATTTTCAGCGACATTGATAAGCCCAAAAATTTTACAGTTAGGTTTCAGTTTTAGGCCAGTTTGTTAGTTGTATCCGAAATTCGGACAGTTTTTATAGTTTTAAAAGTATAAAACATGTGAATTTTTCATGTTGACTTGATTAATAGAACGTTTATGAAAGCGACAAGACAATGATAGAGCAATTTTTAAATGGAGTGCTAAACGTGCTATACATTTGTAAAGTAGAACAACTAATGCTACCTCGGTCCTATTGTGGGATACCGCCAGTGAAAAACTGCAGTAGCTTCTTTAGTAGGTACTCGGACTTGCCCGTTGTCGTTACGTAATAGCCATTAAGCCGTGTTGGGAATCTTAAAGCAGTTTAAAAAATTTCAACAAACGCACCATCCCTATTGTGAAGCATAAATAAAATTCACGATCGGTACTTTAATGGGAATGATATGAAAATATTTTTGTATGAATATTCATCAGAGAGAAAAACCTAATCGACGTGTTTATTAGGGACCCGAGGGAAATTTGTTTAACAGCATTAAACTTTTACAATAATACCAACTTTTGCGGAACAGAAGTAAACACATCCAATAAATATTGAACATAAGTTTATTAAGCAAAAATTGTTGTTTTATAGGTATTCGCTTTTGTAGAATATAAATTTATATTAATCTAACTTACGTCACCTGTTTATATTGTAATTACAATAATAATATATTCTATAGTGAAAAATAACATCTGCTCCATCTACTATATCATCTGACGATGACTGAACCAACGCATTATTGTAGTAACTTAAGAAGCCCGTAGGAAAAAAATAGAAAAGCATTAGCAACGACTTTATTGGGGCGAAGCAAACAGTCCAACAAAGAACACTTTTAAGGTGGACGACACTGAACAATCGGACCTGATAAATAATGGAACTAAACTCTTAATCCAAACAAACAATTTTATTTATATATTTCCCTGATCACGCCTTTTTAGTATTACAATCTTCCAGACACATTTCTTTATTTCTAATTCAACAGAGGGAAATAGAAAGAGTTTTAATCATAATGCGCAGTCAAAGATATCAGTGTCTCGTAACCTCGATAACAATCATCCTAGTAGTAGAACAAAGACGTTGCTCTGAACGTTGAACAAAGATGCGTTGCTCTGTGGTTATTCACTAAAAAGTTAGGTTACTTGTTTACTAATGTAATTTTGTCAAATTATTTTATTTAATCTTCCAAAAATATAAAATGTTCCAAAAATGTAAAATGTATATAAAATGTTGTAAATATTTACATTCATATAATTTAAATATGATATTAAATAGTGAAATTAAATCTTTTTTCTACAGGTAATAAAAATGTTAGTTTTGGTGGTGGCGCTCTTCGCACTATGTTGGCTACCACTGCAAAGCTACTTACTACTGCAGTCGTTCTTTGAATCTATAAACGAGTAAGTAGATACACATCTGTACATAACCATCCTACACAGAAAAATATTTGATCGTACTCGTATTTCAAAATTAAAGTCATAAATTCGAGAAGTACCTACTAACATTGGTAGCAAGATACTTCTACTTGAAGCTACTCAGCGCAGCCTAGAAATGTTATGAAAACGTTGAAAATGAATCGTGTTTGAAGGAAAAGTTGTTTTGTTATAGTAATGTGAAACAGGTTTATGTTACTGCTTTGCTTGTTTTTATATACCGAAATGTTTTATACAAAAATCGCATATATAATATTTTATTGACTCTATTATATACCTTTATTTTATAGTACGAGTAGGTAAGCACAAAGTGCAAATATAAATGAATAGTTTACATTTTAGATTGTTGACTTAGAATACCTTTATAAATGAAAATGTTACTATAAAAATTGCGGGCTACTAAAATTATTTACTATGGTATCAAGAAACAGCTTGTAAAACAAAGAAATTGTCAGAATTCCTGACATATTCCAGGGGGACTATAACAACGGTCCCAGTGTCGTGAACGATGTAACTTAAAGATGAGCTTCATATATGTCGACCTGAAACTACATCTGATCTGCATTTGTTATAGAAACTTTTAATTCATTTAACTATCGTAAGGACATTAAGGAAAACAATATACAATACATAGTCACTTTGAATTGAAATAGAGAACATTTTATGGAACAATTATTTTGTTTCGTAAAATGATATTTCAATTTTATGAAATCCAAGATACACAAGGCATTATAAATACTCCCTTATAGTTAGGCTTAATAATGTTATGTTATGTTTACATTTTCTATATGTAAAAACAATATAAATAATGTACTTCAATTATTTTATGGCTATGTTTGACAATGTGAATATTACTCTATAGTTATAGTCCTGTTCTTATTTCAGATACAGATATATAAATGTGATTTTCTTCTGTTTCGACTGGCTTGCGATGAGTAATTCCTGCTACAATCCATTTATCTACGCTATTTATAATGTAAGTATTTAGTCGATTTAACTGCATGAACGACGGCAAATTACCTATTAAGTACCTACGAATGGAAAACCGTTAAGTGTGCATTAAAAGCCCTCGCGGTGATTAATCAGCGCCGTCGTATAAAGCGAGTGCGCGGTGAATAGTCAGTGAGCGCCTACGACGCCAACTAGCGATGGTGATACTGTTGTATGGTATAATAGTAGTATAGAGAACAAGTATATAGCTTTGAAATGGAGTGTTATTGATACACAAATAACGTCACATTTTGGTGGTTTGCATGTATGTTTATGTATGTATATATAGTAACTTGTCGGTTCGATCGCCACCCAGTCAGACGTCATCTTAATAGGCTTCGATAACAATAGGTATGTATATCGATGTAGTCCGTAACCGTTTCAGATGTAATCATTTTGGTTTGCGTTTACTACGTCTGTACAACCCTTTAAATATGAATATTATGCATATTGATATTAAAATGCATACGTAATTGTTTTTGTTACGTTTGTGTAAAGGCTTTTCACAACAATATAGTTACCAACTGTGTCATGTAATTAGCATTGGTTTTTTTTTAACTAATTAGAGTAACGGTTTGTTTTTTAAGCGAAGAGCGTGGCAAATTCATCGGTAACTGTTGCTAACATTTGGGGAGTTAATATAAATGCTGTCTGTTAGTAAACGTCCTTGCCATTAGAAAGCAGCGCGAACTGCAGAATCACAGAAGAAATAATTATGTAGTTGTAACGTTTGTATTTCCCTGGCGAATCGTATACATAATCTACCTCCTAGGAAAAAAATATGATAAATGTTGATTTCTTCTGTATTGGAATGTTATTTAAATATTTAGTTTTCTGGAAACAATACAATTAATATAAGCCTACACTTATGTGAACAATATTTCAAACGGTTGGTATTATTTCAGGAGAAGTTCAAGAAAGAATTCAAGCAGCGATTCACGTTCAGACAAAAGAGAAACAGATATTCAAATGACAGTTACGAGGTACTGGCGGCAAAAGTAATTTTAAAGCGAACAATTTTTCGGGTTAGGTATAAGCTTTGTGAACATGTTAAAGAGGAAATAATATACGTGATTGTAATGATAATAACAACTATAACGCTTATACAGAAAAACGATAATTTCAAAAGGGCAATATAAAATAATTCTCTCAATAAACCTTAGCACTCCTTAAACTTTGTTTGTTTCAGGATGGCCAGTCGTATAAAACTCGGATTGTTTCATTCCGCTCAACGAATGATAAGAGTATATATTCTGGAAGGAAATCAATTAATATCGGACAAGTCGACTCTCTACGAGCGCCTTCGAAAACCTCCTGTCATTGTATAAGAAATCAAAACCGGGATTCCGTTGGAGAAAATCAATACCGATTACAGGTGCCTGATGAATTGGATTCTTATAGAAATGGAAACAGATACAAAAATGTCAGTTTAGATGTTCAGGACGCGTGTAAAAGAATATCGGCAAATAAAAAACTAACTCGAAGCGACGATTCGCCGATCGGAGACGAAAGAGTCACCGAGCTATATATATTTCCACATAGTAACGTGGTAGAATTCACAGATTTACGTTGTGATAATAAAGTATGAATAATATTAAGTAGAATTATGTTTAATATTTATTGTTCAAACAAGACATGATCTGATAGAAAAGTAATATACGATATTAGTTATGAAATATTTGTGTTTATTAATTGAACCCTTTCGTAAAATATTAAGCTATCAGTGTCTACTTAATAAAAATAGAAAACATATATATTCAGAGGTCAGATACATCAATATATAGCGCTCGTAACCGCGATGCGCTTGCACACCGCAATCGATCTGTGAAGTTAGACAACATCGCTAGTACCCAGGTAATTTACAGAGGCTAGGTTGAGCAGTTGGTCCCGGCCGCGGTAAGGTAATAATAGTTGAACTTCGTCGCAGGCTTTAAAAGGGGGTTTAAAACTAAAAAAGGGGGTTGCACCCTGTAACTCCCTCAAAATTCATTGGATCGACACAGTTTAGTAAGTTCTTAGGTTGTCACAATTGTCCGGCTTACTTCCAAGTCAATAAGATTTAATAAGGTTGGCAAACAGGTACACTATTATACAAATTTAGATTTTATATGTATTAACCGACCTCCACTCGGCAACTTTTATGTAGAAGACAAGAATAAAGACAATTAGATAAGCAACGTATATTGCATTGCGTGTATTGCACAATACACATACAAATAAGTATAGCTGTATGCTCTATCTTATATGTACATAGGTATGTATAAAATTATGCAATATTGAATCTACATGTTATGTGGTATTGGTATATCGTTGACTTCTTAATAAGCGAACACTTAGCTACACAATTGTTATTAGGTACTTTCAATATTTAATTTTATATAACAAAAATTTGAATGAAATTTATATCAACAACAATTATGAAGCTTCATTTCCGGAGGCATTTTGCCAAACAGATTCTAAAATTACACATTATAATAGCTATGATGCCACTTTACAGCAGAACTAATTTTCTGTTTGTTCGATTTAATTAAATGAACACGGAAGCTTACAGCCGTTATGTCCTTGAGGATTGCTTTTAATGAGTTCGCCGGGGACTATTGATGTTATTGATATGATAAATTAAAACCAATTTATAAAAATAACTACTTTGACAAACGATAATAATTTATTTAATAACAATAGCCTTTATTTGTTTATTATTTAATGGAATATATAATAAAAAAAAATTAAAAAAAATCCTTTAAATTAAAAAAAAATCCTTAAGAACATTCCATTTTCAATGTTAGGGTAATTTTTTAATTTTTAGTTCAATCGTTTCAGAAATACCAACATATTAAAACTTATAGGTTTTAATATTTTTGGTCTATTGGTTATCTGATTGCATGGTGATGTGTTTATTAAATAAGGCTTATATCAGCTACATTGATTTACGAAGGAGTTTGTGTTTTATTTAAGTGTTTATGTTATTTTTAACCTTTAAAAATATTTCAATCTACATTGTTAACATGAAAGCTGGCTACAGAACTTAAGAATTCTATCGACAGAAAATACTATACTTAATATACATAAGATGGTTAGAACCTACCACCTTGCTCCTCTCTTAAATGTTCACATAAAATAGAGTATCTTTGTCACACTGTGATAGATGTATTTCGGCACTGACTGAAAGATTTTAAAAATGTATAAGATCTTAAATAACTAAATTCCTTTGTTAGTGCTAACTTCCGCTATATAAATAACCTATCAGTTTTGTTTCAAGATACCTAGTATGAATAATTTCGGTTGTGCGGTGATCTTTGGGCCAATTAGTCAGCTCTTGTTCTATATACATACATATATAGGTAGGTACCTATAGATTAGATTATTAAAAATTAATTCGCTTCAACTACAATAGCTGCGGTCTTATCTGCCTCATTTCTAATTTACAGAGTCTGTAGAATATCGATGGGTATTTAGAATCTCCAAAATTATATAATAATAAATATGTTCTAGTACTTATGTTATAGATAAATTATTGATCACAGATTCAAAAATACATTTATTTCAAGTTCCAAATTGCAGCAAACCTTAACCGCTTGGCTATTGTCAAGAAATCTGAGCATTTCTATTAACTTCTGAACAGCAAGTTTATCATAAGTTAACTTAAAGCCTACCTACGGGTAAGTATCGATGTCAAGAGTAATTTCCGCGATCTGTATTATGCCTAATAATAATGCAAAGCAATTAACATTTGTAATTTAGTATCAAAGAGATGAAAATGTTTTACTGCGTTAACATCGAAATAGATTTAGATAAACATTAAGCGCAGTAAGTACCTATAGCTAATTAACCAAATCAAACGTATCAGTGAAGATGAACGTGATATGTACGAGAGTATACATACCTGTATATATTGAATCAGTTAATCCGATTATCGCAAATAGATACAAGTATTCATTTGCATATTCCTAGATCAAATACAATTGTGACAGCCTAAGTAATAGTCTACAATTATGATCCTATACCTACCTACCTTACTACGTAGGTATAGGTTTTATGTCCTTCGACATGAAGTAATGTTATATTCGTTATGTAGTTTGTATACCTATGCCGGCAAAAATATTCTTCCATATGTTGTCCGGAGCTGGTAAAAGTTTAATAATTGCACTGAAACAATTTATTATGATCTTTGGTCAACTATCTTGACAAACTGCGGGTTTTCCGTCCTAATTTGAAATACCTTCAACCCCAACCCCCGTTCCGAATCTGGCTGAACACTTCTACCGTGCCACCCACGCTCTGAAACCGAGACGGGTAATTTCGTTTGGTCTTATGTTATATTTACGGCACTCCATAGTGCCCACAAATAGTAATTCTAAAAAGAAACATCACCATCCAATCGTTATACATCTTTGTTCATACACACAATATGTTCCGCTATTTTAGCATTCCACACAGTATTCTAGAATAGTTCAAGTTAGTTCAGTATTAAAAGGAAAAGCTTACTTGTGACTTTATAGCTACTAACAACTAGTGTTGCCCAAATTCAGTCTTGGTCTTGCAGTCTTGGTCTTGTTCTTGCGTTTTTGCAAGACCAAGACCAAGAAC
>DWGJ01002632.1:0-15238 GCA_018246895.1 Aspitha aspitha aspitha | reverse complement strand
GTTAGTATGGAGCGAAGAAGGGCCTTAATTCGTGCTTCTCAAACACAAGAGGAAAGAGAGGCAGCCCGTGAAACGGCATTCATTGACTGTTAGGCGGTACGAAGTTCGCCGGGTCAGCTAGTAATGATCATAAATATCACCTGTTGTAATAACATATTTTTTATCTATGACATTAGGGTTCAGACATAACATTTGCATTCTGGTTGCAATGAAGTAAGATGATTTTATGAGTGTTTTTTTTTTATTCTAAATCAGTGGCGTCATTCTTAATCAGGGACGATAGAGTCAGCTGCTTTCGAATTTGTTACAAAAGTATGGATTGATATGGTTTTTTGCTACACGGGTACGTGAGGTTGAATTCGTGTTTGAAGCACTAGGAATAGATTCTAGATCGCTAATTATGCTTGCAACTTATAATTAGCTGCTATTTGCCGTTTCCATAGAAGGCATATCATCGTTCGTTTCTCTGTAATGGAAGATTATTATATTCAATAATAAACCTTATGTTTTAATGTTGTTACGATAAAACAAAATTTTGAATCGTCATATTACTTAAGATAACCAACGGTATCTTTATAATGTAGTCAACAACAATACGGACTGGTAATTTAGTAATTCTTTATAGGGCAAAGCAAGGACGAATATCCGAACACGTCCGATCTCGCGCTGTCACGCTGACAGCGCCATTATTAAAGGCGGGAAAGAAGAAATGATAGCCAACCGTCCACAAATATTTCACTTTTATTACCATGAAAATGAATTACATGAACTTTGTTAAGTCTGATTTATATTGTTGTTTTACTTTATTGAAAGCACATTGTCGGCAAAACGTTTTTGAACTTTTATGATTGAAATAATTGTTTTATTTTGACATAATTTATGTAAAATGTCGCTACGTAAATAACTATAAAGTAAATTAAAACACAATGCTTAATTCATACTACCAGCTGTTCGTATTATTTTTTATTATCATAAATCTCTAATAAACCAGTGATTGTATTTACAAGTCTCTATTCGTTAGGAAAATAAGATGTTTCGTTCATTAATCGACATTGACAGGCAAATTAAACATCGAACAGACATGTTTCTTAGTAATTTCGTGTCATAAAAACAAGACAAAAAGAACAGTAACATTTCATACCTCCGACTGTTAAACGGTAATTAACATCGGAAAATGTTGCTGACGACTGTTGTCTGCACTGCCTTGAGATAATTAAGGGGTTTTGAGGTCTAAATTACAGAACCTGCGATACCCATAGTAGGTACCTACTAATATACCGCCGTTTTAGCACACCGTTTCGGCTTAGTAACCATAAATTCGAAATGGAAATCAATAAATTAAGAAAAAATTATTTTCCTTTCACTTGTCAAATAGCTAATAATTAATTCATTGAAATAGAGAGCATACGATTAATTTTGTCAAGATACCATAGAACCATACAACAATCCAAACTTGAAAACGTATTTTACTATAATTTTCTATATATTGCGAAACGACACTAAGCCCAGCGTTATATAGAATTTACTTTATGAGAGACTTCTAGAGGCTTTATATTCTCAGCGAAAATTTTATAATTATCAGTATCGCATCATCAATTAAGGGACATCAAAATAGTCCATCGGTACAATTATCGAGTCAATTAAAGCCGTGATGCATGTCGGCCAGACCGCACAGTTTTAAATTAACTTTCGGGCCGCTAAAATTAAATCATAATTTTTAATATCCACCAAATTATAGCACAGATTTACAATGTTGTAGCCGTTTAATCAGCGTCAGGAATCTCGATTCAGTCGCTACTTTGTCTTTACGAATATAGGTATCTCTGGCAGCTTCAGCTATGGATGGTCTATTAGCTGTCATGTGCCATTTACCGTTAAACGTCACATATGCATCGTTGTTTCTTTATTCATTAGGAAATAACAAAAAAATATATTTAAAAAGTTCTCGTTGTTTAGCCCACTTGACATAAACCGTGTAATTTTTCCATGAACATTGGCGCTGTCAAACCTAATCCACGTTCAAACTTTCATCATCATTTCTTTAACTTCCCACTTCCTGATGACCAATAGGTTAATGCATGCCAATCTGTTGTCGTGGTGGTTGTTTGACGCTAGCGGTCACCTATCTAGTGCTGAACGCGCTGTGTCGTTTAACTTTACTGATTGCCTGCAACAGCCGTACAGGGCTAAAAGCGCTACATTGTATTAAGCGGTCTTATTTTATGATGCCTCATGTTTTTGTAAGTACCGCGAATAAACGGGTTCGATTTTTACTCGGAATAAATCCCCTTTATATTGACCGTGTTCTGACATATAAGGACTAACGATGTCATTTTATTAAAATGTATGGTTTTTGAGAATTACTCCAATTACAGGAACCAATGAGGGTGGCGGGGTTCAGTTAAACGTATTATAAAAAGCTGAAACAGTTTTTTGGAATAGTCCATTGAACTGCACATTCATAGATTCCTGTTTACATTCATTAGGGTTGTGGCCATACGAAAACTTCCATCGTGGGTTGTTAATAGGCCAATAACAAGCTTTGCCCAGTTACTGATATTACCTACATTTAGGAATTAAATGTAGAATACACAGGAAAGCTCACGAAAAGTGTCGGGCGATAGCAAGGATGCGTTTCTCAAACCCAATTAGCAAAAAACAACATGAGGATGTCCATAATCCATAATAACAACAGGCGCGAAATGTCAAGTGCGGCCGCCATAATGTTATTTTCATTTTTGGCATATCAGGTGAACATAACAACCTTCAATCAGCCAACACTGCAGCGATAAATTAAAATTAATAATTATGGAGTCTCCATTTGTGTTAATATTAAAATTATCCGGACTACAAGCTAAAGACTTCAAGCACTTAACGAATACACACAATAACAGATACCTATATTATATTCACTCGGAAAATAAACTTGAATTATATTTTTCGTATCGGCACGATAATTTTAAAAATTATAATTATGGCGACTGTGTATACGTAATTATTCAGATATTCATGGTTGGCAGCGGTGTTTCTTTACATAAGAATATAAGGCAGAGATATATTAAACTACTTGCAGATACCATTGTTTAAATACGTACCGTGTGAGAACGAATGCAACACAGATGCAGCTCGCATTTAGATCGTGTTCTGCCCAATGGATGGGTTCATGTAATAAATCTTATTGAAATTGAATAACCAGCATTCAGCAATACCTATAACACATTTTTTATTCTCAGTGTCAAGAGTGCTGGAGGTCGTTTTAGAATTCTTTCTTGCATTCTTTCCTAGCCTTAGGGGCGTCTAAAACAGAAGAAATGTTAACTAACTTATATGGTATATCAAATCATATTCAATCAGGCTGATCCAGTGAAAATAGACAGAGAATGTTATTCATCATACATTCGAGAAATAATGTGCATGCAGTCTTTTTGTCAAACATACTATATAAAGATACAAACTACGAATATACTCATATAGTACTTCAGCAGATAACAAATTAAAAATGTACAGCATACCTATGTTATATTTATCTGATAGTAATAACAGACACATGTACCTATACGAGTATAATAGTTCCTTCGTCAAATGTATGTATAAAATCACTAAATATATTAAAACTATTTTCTGGCGCACCTCTGCATAATACCGTATAAAATATCGGTGCAGCAGCCCACGTCAATTAGGGTGCAGGTATCCTCTTCCTGTATTGATTTAAACATTAAAACTTTATGCTAATACGCGTATAGGTGCGTACATTATAAAAAAATGTCCATTCATTTTAATACTCCTTCGAGCGACATTTTTAAACACTGGCTTGAAAAACAAGTTTCTTTTTTTAAGAAACAAACGAAAATGCCAGTAATATTCAACTGTGTACGTTTATATATCACTGTTGAAAAATAGTCAACCGCTCGTTTGTGTGTTAAATTGGCACCATTGATATTAAATTGCTATTTTAACTGAGTTTTAAAGGTAACCAAAGACTGACGCTTAGATACGAAGATAGAAGTTAGTCTACAGAGATAGACTGTGATTCATCTTAAGTAGAATTACCCTAATGCACGTGTACTTAGTTAAAGAGAACAAGTGAAACCAGAATAAACGTTTAGTATCATAAATGCATGTACTTATTTAAGAACAAGGTGAAAATATTAACATACATAAAGTAATTTGCGTTAAATAATGGGCCCTTAATAACAAAATGGGATTACAACTAACTAAATATGGGGTTTTATGGCGATTTTATACCGCTTCACACTTATAAATTGTCTTTCGGTGCCGTTAATGGTTATTGAAAATTGAATGTCTTTTTTCGTTGTTGCGATAAGGAAGCGTCTATAATCTATGGGTTTAATATTTCGTAGTAACAATATGCCATAGAGACATGATCACAGACTATATTTAGAACTTTGTAACGTTATGTTACTGAATAGTTACGTTTGATTAACTTCTTTCAACAAACAAGTTTCAACGATTAGTCGGAATTTATGGATATTTTGATAAAATTTTATTTAAAAAGGAGGATTAAATGAAAAACTGCATGTTCGAAAAAGCTTTAATTAAAATAAGTTACAGTTTATTTTTCAGGAACATTACAAAATGTTTGGCGCATAAAAGTAACATCCTATTTTATTGACGCAGGGTGAATTACTGTTTCCGATATTTAGCAATAAATTTTACGAATACACAATAGGTACTCTAAAGTTTATTGGAGTTTAAAATGTAATTTCCAACTTTTCAAAGTTACTTTGAATATTATAATTAACTAAACCTTCAATATATGGACGATTATGAACGGTTTCTTTTTTAATTACAATTGTTAATACTTTTTTCAACTCTAACACATGTCTGTTCACATAATGAGAAAGTTAAAGACTGCTCTGTTACCCTAGGAAATGCGTCAATGTGGTAAATTAATATTGAAAACTATTCACACACCCTGCATTTTACAAGATACAATAAATACTTCAATAGTAATGCTGTATTCAAAGGTTACAAAAATGACAGTCTATTACGCAAATTAAATATATCACAGATCAAAATAAATACTTGGTAAACAATTAGGTGACTTATTAAAATCGAAAAAAATCGTAATTTTAAGTCTGTAGTTCACGGTCGAGTTTTTTTCTTAGTAAAATACTATTAATCTGCATGAAGTGGAATTTAAACTATATCGGATTGAACGATATAGTTTAAATTCTATTAATAGAAGATAAGCTGGAACTTTTAAAATTTTGTAGCATAGCGTAACGCGTTTTACAAGGATAAAATAAAGAATTTTTAGACAAAATTATTGAATGAAAAATAATTATTGTAAAGTCGGTAACTCCGCTCGCTACGGTAATCACAAATATATAGGTATAACAGTAGTATAACAAGTCACCTACGGAAAACACGTCTAAACATACCTAAACACTTACTAGCTAAACATTTACCTATAGATTCATCGAAAATAGAGTAGAATTACTTTTGAGAATATAAATGTGATCTTAACTTGGAACAAAACGAAACGGTTTAAAATGAAAGTAAAAATTACAAGAAGTAACAGATGCTTTTCAAATCGAAATTAATATCGTCAATATAGCATACGCATACTTATATCAGATCAAATTATACACAAACTGAAACCTATTAAAAAAATACCCAAACAAGCTTCATGCACCGCTCCGAGTTAAAACCGACTAAAGACACCCATCACTTGTAGTACCTACAGAGCTCGTAATTCGCGCGCGTCTGAGTTTTCATATAGGTGCAGTATATACTGACGATCTTTTTATAAATCTTCCTATGTTGCTAAGCAACGTAAACAATCAGTCCAATTTTCCATCTTAACCATTCACCTCCCTGTACACACGTTCCTATATAATTTAGTCCTATAAAGCTTTGTCTAACGCAATCTGATAAAACCTTTGGGTTTTCTTTCATTTGCGAATTGAATTGTTTTAAACCAAGAAAGATATATACTTTCACATTATTGTTTTAAAGTATTATTAACATGAATGTAGTAAAAATGTGATAATAATAATATTTAGGATAAAGAATTGACATTATATTTATAATGCTATTCATAAAAATATGGATAGAAAATAAATCATTTGAAACTAGCTCCCTCACAAGATTAGTTTGTTGTTTTGGACAAACTTTATTCTTCTATATCTGATCTGATCTGAGATATTTCTTCTATAGGGTGTTTTATAGCCTTACTTTTCACATCAATGTCCAATATTGTAGATCGAAATATAAAATACATGTAAATAAAATATTAATAAATGATGTAAATTCACTTCATAAATTATTAATTAGTAAAAGAATAATTCATTAATTAAGAAATATTTGTGCGTAACTAAACATACAATTTCTGATGCGTTGGAACTTAATTATAGTTTTATGGAATTGTTATAATAAAAAGTGTAGAATAACGCTAAATTCCCTCATAAACATAACGCACGAACGTATGACACAAAATGTTAAAGTACAGTCAGATACTCAAATAGAAAATATACAAATTATACCATAAACACAGAAAAGAGGATTAAAATTCGTATTAATTGAATTAAGGGTCCACTATGATAATACATATAATATAGTAATTGATAATAATATGAACATCTACGTTCACAACACCAATACGTATAATATAATTTATTTATGTTTGTTATTATATCATATTTTAATCGCATTACACCAATACGTATACGTTTAAACCACACACATGCAAGATAACAATAGATTATAATAATAGTAAACAGCATAAGTCCACACACGACTATACCTGAATCCAAATTAGGCAATTACATATATACGAAATAATCGTGAATAAACATGGATCAGCTAAATCTGAGGTACTACATCTAAATGTAGAGGTAAACATTGTGTAAACTTTAATAAATACCGAAACGGTTAATTATAATTATAATGGTTACGTACAATTATAGTGGTTATTTATAATTACAATAGTTGAAATAAACGAAGAATTATTAAATTACACTATACTTACACGGACAAGGAAGAAAAGGATTTTTTTTTAAATTAAGTAATGATACGAAGGAATTGGTTAAATCCAATGTTAAAATCGGGGTTTCCACATTAAAATTATGCCAGGAAACGAATTGTTATGTACTCGCCATCTATCATACTATTACAGGTGCTGTATAATCAACAATAACCCAATCATGATTAGAAACTATATCAGGTTTATATGTATATACTTAAACCGTGACATTCCGTTTGGCACAAAATAACCTGTGAGCTGTTTCCATTTGACTAGAGCCATCGGAATATTTACTTATTTACTGTTACGTAAACATAATTACACCAAGAAATTAAATAATTCACGCTATCATAAAATCATGCATATTTTTTTTTCTTTTCACTTTTGCTCAACATTTAATACACATTCTTATATAATAATATAATGTTAGAAGATTAGTCCATTGTACCTTCGCCATTGAAAAACATTGTACATTTGATTTGATGACAATTTTGTTGGTGCCATACAATATGTGAATGTAATTGTAAGGGATCACCGTTGTTAACGCTAATAGTGCTTATGCGTGTTTTCCATCAAATTCAAAGTCAAATTGTTTTATTCATTATTAGCTGCCTCCACGAACTTTGTACCGACTCACAAATTCGATCTTCAAACTAAATTATAGTCTATACGTTGTCGAGGACTATATAACTATATACCTATATAACAAAAAACGCTTCATCCAAATCCGTCCAGTAGTGTTGGCGTGAAAGCCGGACAACAGACAAACGGACAAAAAATTTCAAAATGATTTTTTTGTTGTGTTACTTGTATGAAGATCCCTAGGGGTTTTTTTTAGTTTTAATTCAGTCTACAGGATTGAAATCTCCTACAGTTTTATTATAAGTACGAGTATAGATAAATAAGGTACATATACCATTGAAAGTCATGTTTGTTAGCTTACATTTAGTTACTATTACACATTTATTTCATTATTTCGGAGCATACCCCGTTTCTGAACAAAGCATAAGTTATGACAGCTGTCAGTCGTCCAACCACGAAGTGGGCGCAGGAAAAATCACAACGAGGGACGCCATCTTGTTGTTGAACGGACTGACTGGGAACGCTGCATAAGGATTGTTGAGTGGTATTATTGGGATATTGTCGATATCCATCGGAGTTTGATCACAATTTAGTAAGTATTGATTTATGTTGCCAAATGATGTACTGTGAAATTATGATGTGCCTTGTTGTGCTAACATGTGAAATTTGCAAATATAACTTTTAGTGATTAAACTATTGGTTTTTCTGTTCGAAACCCCGCATTCTGAACTGGAGGCCAACATGTTTTAGTCATCAAATCAAATGTCCTTTGTGAAGCTCGATCGGATCTATTGTACGGTTGTCGCGCGTTGGTGTACCGTGCTCGCGGTGGCGCCGATGACGGGGTCGGTGCTGGCGGTGGTAGCGGTGTTGATGTTGGTATTGGCAGTGGTAGCGGTGTCGGTGTTACCATCGATGTTGGTGTTGGAGTCGCTGTTGGAGTCAGTGTTGCTGTTGGAGTCGGTATTGCTGTTGGAGTCGGTGTTGGTGTTAGTGTCGTCGGTGTACTGACCGTCGGCGGCGTCGACGTCGTCGAAGTCGTCGTCTCTGGCGGCTCTCGCGGCCCGTCTGTTGGTGCGGATGTTGCGGCGGAACGAGTGCACGAGCAGCGAGAGGTACGGCAGCACGCGGAGATACACGTACGGCTTGAGCACGGAGGTGGCGAAGTGGGTCGAGTAAAATATGTACTTCTCTTTCGGCACGCCGTGCTCGATCAGCTTGAAAGCGATGACCGCGGCCACCGTGCCCACGACGGTCACCACGCTGCTCTGCCGCACGTTGTGACGGAATCTGCTTGAGAAGTCCATTGTCACTTTGTAATAGATTAGCGTTCGACTGAACTGAGGCAAAGACGAAGACATTTGCACACTGTTACTTATATAGATTTGCGTTCGACTTGGTGCATTTAAAGATGTTGCAGAATTGTTATTTCAATCCATATTTTGCTTTTACGGTGTACGAATTTAAAGAATGAATTTATATACAGTAGTCACAAGTGGCTGCTGCTGTCCATGGACATCTGCATCTGAGTCCAGGGCTGCAGGGACTGTTGGTGTGACTGGGGCTGTTTTCAATGGGGATCGAAGTAGTGAGAAATTGAAAGAAAGAAAGAAAAGAAAGATAATCTTTATTCCATCCATAATAATAAAGAAACCAAAAACATACAAACAAATAACAAAAATATTAAAAAAAGAATACAAAAAAAATATTTATAAAAAGGCAAAGGATGGAAAGGGGGTGCACTCAGCCGTTCCCGTGGAAACCACTGGCGCTGATTTTCAGTGCAACCCCAATTGGACGATTGGATGCTAAGAACCTATCCTTAAGACTGCATCTCACTTACCATCAGGTGAAATCGCAGTCAAACGCAAACCTACCTTCCAATAATCGGATGCGCGGCCAGCGCCCAGCCCAGGAGATAGCCCGTGCACTGGACGACCACAAACACGGAAGTCTGCCGCACGACGATGTCCTTGGTTGACTTGCACCAGCGGAACGCCTGTACAGACAGTTCAAAATGCATATAAGTATGAATAACTGGGGCCAATTCACACGGCCGTCTGATCCCAAATTAGGCAATTTAATGCTTCTGTTATTGTAACCGGACAGCTGATAAATATTTATACATAGGATATAGTACGTATATAGATTTTTTTTATTACGTCCAGACACAGAACAAAACAAATGTGCTCATCACACAAATGTTTGTCCGGTTTTGCGGTCAGGGTCTCTAACCACTCGACCACGAGACCACACACACGATGGCTGTCACGTGTGCTCTGTACCCATACTGCAACATGGTTAACTTATTCAATTTTTGTTATTTAAAAGAGTGCTGGGAGTTTTTTTTCGCCGGCTTTTTTCTCCCGGTCTACTATAGCCTGAGGGACACGACAAGTCGAGGACAGTGACTCAAAAATGACCTTCATTGAGTGTATAATGAATAAAAGAATTTGAATTAGAATTAGAATTTGGATACGGATTCGGATTCGGATTCGGATTCGGATTCGGATTCGGATTTGGATTCGGATTCCGATACGAATTCGGATTCGGATTCCGATACGAATTCGGATTTGGATTTGGTTTTGAATTACTCACCAGCCGAGTAGCCCAGAACAGATCGACGCCCAGCATCAAGTAGATCCCGACGATGAGCAAAGACACGGTGACGGTGGCGAGGGCCCACTTCACGTGCGTGATGCAGCGCCGCCGCGGCTCGTCGGGGTCCCGCGGGATGCGGAACAGGTAGGGGTCCGTGAAGTACACACACACCATGGGCGTTAGGAACGAACCTGTGGGCATTCGATGGGAAAACCCAGCGGTAAACGGTGAAGAAAAACGCAAGGAAACCTGCACACCTTAGATATACAATGTTGTTCGACCCTTTTTATGGTCCACTGCTGAACCGGGTCTCTTCTCATGGTGAGAAGGATTTAGGTCATAATCTACCACGCGGGCCTAGTGCGGATTGGTAGACTTCACACACCTTAGAAAATATTATAAACTTATAATATCTCTAAGGTGTGAAGGTTTCCTCACGATTTTTTCCTTTTCCCGTTATAGCAAGCGATATTTAAATGTTAGTTATAAATCGCACGTAATAAATCAGAGGTGCGTGCCAGGATCGAACCCAGACTCCCGAGTGGAAGGCTGAATTTCAAACTCACCAACGAGGCCTCCCATTAAGCATTGATGCGGGAACTGAGCCGCGACGTACATCCGCGCTATGCCGATGCTGGCAATAATCATGAAGTACACCAACTTTAGCGGCAGCTTGTGGTAAATTTGTGCGTAATTCATCAACCTCCTGTGAAAATGAATTTGACAGCGTTAGCGATAAAGCAGCGATGTGTTTCATGCGTTGATCTTTGGATCAGTCAGTCGGTCTGTCACCTACCCTTTTCATATATAGTTACGTACCTAGTTGATACGATCAGGGATACATAATCGGATAGGACGCTATAACTTTTGTTTCTATTTCTTTGAGAAAAATCTCTAAACACATTTATCGGGACACCGTCGCTTGGGAAGAGTGTATTTTTATTCACCTTTTACAATTGTTTTCACATAACATCATATAAGAGTGTGTAAAAATAAACTCTTTCCAGTTTTACCCTGCTTCGTTGATTTACATACATGTAGACGGTTCCCCACCTTAATCAGGATCGGCCACGGAGTGTGAGATAAAGCAAGCCATGTACGTTAAATCAGAAAAACAGTTCACAATTATCGAGAATAGCACACTTTAGATCTCACACGATTGTATTTGAAGACACCGATTGATAGATTGCGTGTAACAATAGCGATTCGTTCGAGATGTCGTGCGCACGCCTTTCCCGCCTTTTTCTCACTCCCTTTTTTAAAAATGGCCGCGCTCCATCAACAAGACGCTCCGCTAGACTGCTGTCAATCTTGTTCCAACACCACTTAATAGATGGCGCTGTACTCACTCCTACATACATATACTGGTAGTGAAAATAACAAGTTGGATATAGGGTAGACGTAAAAACGTGGTTGACGCTCTTCTACGTTGGTTCGAGGCTCGAACTCCGAGCTACAACTACAGCTGATGTTTGTCTGGTCACTCACTGGTCGTGGATGACGTGCGAGGTCCACATGTGGCAGAGCATGAAGAGCGTGGCGGCGGCGGAGCAGTGGTCGGACGGGCTGCCGGGGCTGGACTCGCAGGTGTACGCGTTCTGGGCGAGCGTGGGCCGCAGGCTGTGCAAGTAGTACGGCGACTCGCGGACCCACCAGTACGGCCGGTCCTCCACCAGCATCCTGTACGGACGAAACATTTTTAGAAAGAAAGAAATAAATAAATCGTTTATTCGCGACATAAAACACAACCCAGCCGAACATAAAACATAAAAAATAAAAAATAAAAAAATAATAAAAAACAAAGAAATTAATAATAGAAATAAAAAGTAAAAATAAAAACAATAATAGTAAAAACAAATAATAATCTAGTAAATAACAAAAATAATTATAATTGAAATTGATGCAAGTCAGTACTGCCGGGTGGTGCAACGCTAAGCCGCGAAATGGGCCGAACTCGGCCAACAATACACAATGACCATTCCTAATCATATCACGTAGAATTGATGATTTAAAATTAGATACATTATTACTGTGACCGGCCTCGTGGTCGAGCGGTTAAGGACGCTGACCGCAAAACCGGAGCTCGTGGTTCCGATTCCCGCCCGGGACGAACATTTGTGTGTGCAGCACGTTTGTTTGTTCTGTGTCTGGTCGTAATAAAAATATCTGTATAAGTACTATATCTTATGTGTGTACGTTTATCAGCTGTCCGGTCACCATAACACAGGCATTCAATTGACAGATCAGACAGCCGTGTGTGGAATTGTCCCCAGTTATTTCTTATTTATTTCGCAACCGACTTCCCGTCAATTAATGTCGAGAATTGTATTGTTCCCAACATAATCGCAAATAACTCGTCCAAAGTAATCTCGACACAGCCCGCCGCGCTAATCGCCCATGCGTTATCGAACGAAGCCAGCCACAAGAAACATATCGGGTATAGCAGGAGCGTTTTTGTTTGCTCTTAACTGTCCAGTCACGATACGTAACGGAGCTCTGGACACCTAACTGTTCCAATAATCAGTATTGATAACTCAATATGTAGGTACAATGGACGTAAAACACAATAAAAATGTGGATTGTGGCAGATAGTCGTGTTAATGTCGACCGTGACGTCTAGATCTAGATAGTGTGCGGTGACACTAATACACCGGGGACATTGACAGACCATAGCGGAATGTGACATTCATTAGTGTTACAAAAAAGGTGTCACAACTTTAATTTCGTTTACGAAAAGATGTTTTTTATAAATCACGAATCGTTGTAGATACAAAAGAATGATCATATTTACTGAATCGTTAGGTATATTGGTTTGGCAACCCTGACTTTAATACCATACTCTCATTTATTTATTTATTCATAAAGGTCTTTTACATCTAACGTTACAGGCATACCTAATTTGTTAGTGTAGTATGTAGTAAGGATCACTTTATTATTACCATTAATATGGAAAGAATAGAAATAAATATTATATATATAGATGATTATCCATTATATATGATGCGCTCTCTGCTGGGTTGTAGGTCTTAGTCTACCACGCTGGCCAAGTCTAGATATCTAGATTTCACACAGCTTAAAGACATCATAAATTTTGTCACGATGTGTTTGTCGTCATCGTGAATCAAAGTCATCGTCATCGACAAATCAAAGGTGCGTGCCGGGATTTGAAAACAGAGCCCCCAATGGGGAGGCTGAATTTCAAACCGCTAGGCTATCACATCCTTGAATGGCCTCCTGGTCGAGTGGTTAGAGACCCTGACTGCAAAACCGGAGCTCGTGGGTTCGATTCCCACCCGGCACAAACATTTGTGTGATGAGCACATTTGTTTGTTCTGTGTCTGGGTGTAACAAAAATATCTATATAAGTACTATATCGTATGTTTATCAGCTGTCCGGTCACCATAACACAAGCATTAAATTGCCTAATTTGGGATCAGACAGCCGTGTGTGGAGTCCCGTCATTTATTAATTATTTATTTATCTAATACCATGCGTCAAATTACCGAGATACAATCGTTGAAGACGAAATACAAGTATGCATACTTTATAAGTATGCATTTTTACGATATGTCGAAAGAAACAAGTCCGAATTAACATTTTCGCGTTTATTTATAACTGCGATACGACATGTTGGTTGCGCGGAGAGAAAGCGTTACCGAATTAATTGCGCTTATCGGCGGATCGCGAGGTGCGCCCAATCTGAACATCTTCACACTCCGCTACCGGGATCTTCAACGTCTATGCTGCCCTGGTACATGTATCGCGCGAGCACCTGTACGATAGCTATTTGCGACCTTAATTTCCCATTGTTTCGCACTATCAATTGTTTTGTATGTACATCGTTACGGATTTAAAAAGCAAATTCAATTTTGCTCTCATTTTTTGTTATGAAAACCTTACACTCAGCCTGAGGTCTGATTGTGTTATATTTTGGTGACGGTGGGGAAACCTTCAAAAGGTATCATCACCACCTTCTATCTGTCTTAGTAGACACACCAGGATATGTGGTATTTTTACTTACTAATACCATACTCCAGAATACTAATACTATACTAAAATATCGTGAGGAAACCTGCACACCTCAGAGATGTTATAAAGTATGTAAAATTTTCTGAGGTGTGTGAAGTCTACCAATCCGCACTTGGCCGGCGTGGTACGGCCTAAATCCCTCTCACTATGAGAGGAGACCTGGTCCAGCAGTGGACCATAAAAAGGGTTGAACAACAACAACAACAAATTCAAAAAGTATAATTATTGTTACTCAATATTAAAAATAAAATTGGCATATACATATTCATCTAAGATATTAAAAATCAACGCAAAACCGTCACTTTTGTATTCAATATTGCGTATATTATATCAAAATTTTAGTACCCACACGCGGGTTTAGACAAAGACACGGGTCGCTACTAGTTTTTGAAAGTCGAATACTACATTTGAACTGTCAACGGCTATAATCTGTGATGGTTACACAGTTTCTACAATAATAGCGCGGTCTATTCAAACGATTTTCAACCTTATTCCTCAATACAGAACGATCAAATCCCACGGTAGCGATGTATTAAAGCCATTTATCATTACAGATTTCCTATAAATCATATGAAATAACTTTGTATTATCGTTCGACAGCGTTGAAATTAGTTTTGTTGTTCCTTTATTATACTCACAAAGGAAAGTGGTTCAATTAAATCAATATTTAGATTGCTTACAGTGCAATAACACATTTGTTTTGGTATATTCATGCACTACGAAGAATAGAGCGTGGTTATATAAATAGTTTTCGTGTAGTTTTTTCCTTCTAGTAGTTGTGTTAAAATCGCTAAAGGCTCTGTAAGATCCCGGTACAGCAGCAAAATATTCCTTCTAAAGTCGACTACAATTTTACCCGTGCCTATAAAATGCAGATACAGCTAGCGTTATTTATATTTAACTAGCTGTGCCCGCGGCTTCGCCCGCATGGAAACCAATATGTTATAAAGTTTCTCCTGCAAAATATCGAAATGTCGAAAATCGAAAATATGAATGAAATTTAAAAAATAAAAACAATCGTCTGTCTCACTCCCCGCC
>DWGJ01002631.1:0-15239 GCA_018246895.1 Aspitha aspitha aspitha | reverse complement strand
ATTATGTAGGTTGTATAAGGTCTAATTTTTAAAAATATGTAATTATTGTAATATCCAATTCCTACAAATGATGAAATCGACGTGTATGCATAGTTCTTCTGATTTTAGTTCTTCTTTAAGTAACCTATTAATACTACCTAGTACTAATATTGTAAAGTAAAAAGATTTTTTGTTTAAATCGATTCATTGGGGGAACGACCCGTGTGAGTTGATTTTTTTACCTTAATAGCCAATTTAATGTGGAAAATTTTCAGCTATGTAGAATTATTATACGATCTTTATGAACAGCGTAATTGGCATGAATTTAGTTAGGAACGGTGTAAAAAGGCAGACGCGAGAGGTCGCGCGGGCGCGCGGGCGCGCGGGCCTTCTGACGTGGCCAGATGGCGACCTGGGCCAGTCCGCCCAAAATTCTATCTTTCCAGGTCGGTTCCATAAGTTGAGTCGTGCAGAATTTATTGAATAAATCTAAATGCTTTTATCAGGTTACCTTTTCGAACATAGTCAAACTCGAAGACAAGTCAAGCTAAGGTCAACAGCTAGTGTTAAATATTTTTCGAAAATACTTAACCATTCTATACATTGATTATTGTGAAGTTTTGATCATAATTATAATAAATATATTGAATACATAAAAAATAGTATTAGCGCGCTTAATCTTGCTCTATGAAAATATCACCAGATTCAATAGAACATCTACTATTGAATCACGCCTTGTGTCGTCAAACGAAGCCTTCACCATGATGTCATCTTCTTCTTGACCTCACAATATTGACATTTGATTAGTTCTCTTTTCATACGGCAATGTACCGTCAATCATATTCATATATTTAATGAAGTAGCGTTCTGTTTCCAGTCCTTTTATTATATCGTTTGTTTAATTCTCAGTACATATTTTGCAGTAATAAAATTAGCCTATACTATTGAATCTACATTTATACATACATTTTAGACTTATGTTTGTATAATTAAAAAATTAGTACATGACACTCTTTATTAATTTTTAGATATCTTTTTATATTTAATGTTGAATATTGCATATTTGAGAATTTATATAGTGAGGACGCCTAGAGCATGCTATCTAAACATGTTATTTTCAACTGGAACTTTTAACGTAAAGTAATTTAAGTTTCAGAATAAAAGTGAAAAGAGACCAGAGGAATCTGAACGCAAAGGTTAGCTGTAGGCTAAATACCGTATGGAAACGGCCTACGTGGACAGTAAAATTAAGGACCAGGAATGTCACTTTGTTCTATACAATGGCCGTGTGTCAATGTTGCTAGGCCTGACAGTGGAATTAAATGGAATAAGACATTAAGTTGCTTGCATGTACTTTTATATCTGTTTAGTACTCTAGGAAAGTTGCGAAAATTACTAAATCTACCCATACCTACCTGTAAGTTATAACTTATGAATAACATTAAATATAATAAACGATTTAACGTTAATCAAATATTTTGTATAAAACAGTGATATTTATTATTACGTTCTGAGTCAAACGCTCGTCGAATAATAAGAAAAACCAGTCGAATCAGTGACATCATCTTCCTGTGCCGTTTGAGGCCGTGTCCTTTACCAGAGACATTACAATCGGTTATATATTATTTTAGCAAACCAAATTTAATTAGTTTTTTATTGATTTAACGTTTATTTTCTTCTATTGTAAATTAGAAAATGAAATACATCAAACGTATTTAAGACGTGGCATTATAGGAAAATTAGCTACATATAACGTATTATATACGAATTTGGAACAGGTCGCTAGTAGTGTATAAGTAGTATAATGACTTTTTATTTGTTTCTTTAAATATTCCTTGGACGCAAAATATAACAATATTCGTAATATGTACAAGTAATTGTATAAATTTGTGCTGTACAGAAAATATCATCAAAGCAAAAAATCGTATAAATTAACGTTAAAAGAACCTGTTTCAAATTAATGTCGACCGACCTCTACTTAACTTACTTTGCATTAATACGAATATAAAAACACGCTTTGTTAGTATAAGCTCGTAATTTGTTGATGGGATGTATAAGTGGGTGCATAATTTCCTCCCGTCTTCGCTGAATTGGTTTTTGCTGCCCGCCCTTCTAGCATGTAGTGCGGCGAGGTATTCCAAGTCGTATGCAATGTCCTTGCTATATAGAGCGGAGTTGTTGTCCGCTATGCTCTGTGGATCAACAAGATGGCGCGTAGGGATCATGGGGGAGTCGCGCGAGGGACGGGGTGGACGGGACAGGCCGGCGCGGCGCCCGGTCGCATCGCTTCGCCTGGCCCTGAGCCCGAGCTCTATTTTTAGCGCTGTGTCACCGTTTGCATCGCGTCCGAGCCTCTTGCATGCGAATAAATTCATACAAAGCCTCTGGTGGAGAAGGAAAAGTTCAAAAACAATTATTTAGATAGGCAGGTATACAGTTTGACGTGGAGAAAAATGTTTTTTGTTCCTTACAATTTTAACAACATAATAATAACAGTATCTATAACTAATATATAATATATATTTTTTTAAGAAATTACCTGTTAATAGTAAAGAGTTCGTATATAAATACAAACATAGGAGTATTAACTACGGTACTGCCAAAATTTTAAACTGGAACGCGTTATTCTTAAAATTCTGTTCACGTCTCACAGTCTAGGTAACAGTAATTGGTGGTCATGATGTCATTGGCATGCATTAAGTACTCCTTTCCCATATGAGTTATGTAAGTAACTGTCTATAACCCAGCACACAGTTTATCTTTTATTTCGAGTTCTGACATATTTATAATTTGTCAAACCCACTAAGAACGCCTGAATTTATGAAATATTTTTATATTTATTTGTTATGTATCGCTATAACCTTTCTAGATTACAGCCATAAGATACTCGTATCTTGATTACTTAATAAATTTATGTTAAAAAAAAACTTTCTAAAGCTTTTATTAACGTTGTATTAGTTTTCGTATTCGCCTCATCAAGCTCTTTCATTTGATACCCATACTGCGGTAGTGCAGAAAAAATAACAAGTTCGCTATAATGGAATTAGAATGTCGTCACATAGTTAAGCATGCATTGTCATCCACAATAAGCGTGTGTACCGAATTTTAGCTGAATCGGTTGAAGTTAACTGGTCTAAAATTCAGTCGCAAGGTTCCCGCCCGGAAAAACATAGCTATGTATGTATGTATGTACATACCAACATAATAAAAAAGCTTTTACAAGATAGCACGTTGAAAAGTATGCAGATATTTATCTTTTATATTAATTGGAAGATAGGTACATACAAGTAGGTACATACGGATACAAATATCACGAAGTTAGATACTGTTAAATGTATGAAAGTGTTTCTTACATGTAAGTTTTTAACTTACAATTAGTCAAGTATGTTAAGTAACAGTAAAAATTCGTACACTCTTATTACACTAGGTCGCTTAACTTTCAATTATTCGTAATTCATGATTATATGTAGGTACCTTACGCCTACGCGGACATATTTGTTACGAGTAATTCCATGTCAGCTGACGATATTGACACTTCATAGCCTACTGAGTCCCACGCGGCTCTGCGTTCTAGACGTCGAGGACTCTGCCCACTCTCACATTACGCAACATGCATATAGTTTGTGCAATAGTCAATAATAATCCTTAAGAAAGCTTCGAAGCGCTTGTAGCCCTGACTCGGTTATAGATTGTAAACGATCTGTAAAATTAAGCAATAGCGGACGCGGTCGGCATTTGGATGAATGTCCGAAAATGAGAATATGTGTGTTCTTCGGTGGCCACATTATGCACATTAGTCAAGGAAAGCAATTGCCATTCGGTTTATACAAATCGGAATACCGTCGTGTAACAAGGTCCGTAGTTACGTGTACCATAATAAGGTTTGCAGTCTCAAGATTTGCAAGAAATCTTTTTAAAAAGCACTTAGATGCAACAGAATTATATTACGTTAGTTACGTTAATCAACATTTTTTCATCAGTTGTAATCCGAATGAACATTAAAATATTTGAATTCTGTTTTTATAATTATAAATTTTATACGTGGCATTCAAATGTTTTCATGTGATTCTTGTTTTTGTAAATGTTTTCGTGTGATTTGTTTTTGTAATAGAAAACTTCATTGTTAAAGTATTTTGATTACATAAAAAAATATATAACAAACAATTTTTATAGGTGCTATAATTAAGAGTTTTTTATTTCTGTTTTGGATAAAAGAAAATTTGAAACAGCTAAATTAATTCATATACCTAATTACAATTTAACTAATCAAAGAGGTGAGTAGGCGGCATCATAATTCACTGTCTTTTGCTTAATTTTTTTTGTTATTCTGAATTTCTTAATGAGACAAACTCTATAATACCAAGTTTCCTTTTTCAAACAACACCTCCGCACGTAGATGTGATTCATATCGAATGACCACAGCGGCCAAAGAGTGATTCCAGTTAATGTTTTGTAAGGATAATGATAACTTCAAATGAGTCGATTGCCTTGATATTTGGATGTTGTTTTTAATTTTAAAATGTCACAGACCAGAGCGCGGAGCCTTCGCCGCGAGTCACTGACGTCCATGTGTTGCAATGTACAGAGAAAGCCGCATTCGTCTGGCGAAATCACACCCACAAGTGCTGTGCCAAATTTCTGAGAATTACTTATCTTACAATACCTTTATAGGAACTTTAACGAAGAGAACAGTAAAAGTGATTCCTTTCCTTTTTTTATTATTATACCATTATACCTAAGTAACTATGTATTTTAAAGGCGTTCGATTAAAATTTAACGGATGATACGTTTTTGCTCTGTCAAAATTTTCAATCATTGATCAAGCGATCAGACCTGTACATTTTAAGATAAAATTGTATTGTTTAAATTTGTTGTGTTAATGTCTTTGATAATTTTCAAGTAGCGTTCTAGTTAGGTGAGCAAATTGTACCCCTTCTTGTTATCCTTTTAAACATCTGTCCATTTAAGAATATGCATATATGCATGGTTTACATATTTTTGAGTGCATTTCGAAACGTCTGACCACAACAGTACATTCAAAAGAAAGCTCTTTTGTAACAACAACACTAACAGAATATTCGATTATCATTATTTTTGTTCTTACTTCTGTCTTTTGCAAACATACATATTCCGCTTCTTTGTAGCACATTTTTGTCTTTACGGTTATTTATTTGCATAATATGAATTTAAAATTTAAAGTAATACAACCCAATATATTAAATATTGTTTTGTATAAATAATAAAGTTAAGACTTACAACTTTTTTGAGTATAGCATTTAAATACTAATTAACGTTTACATTATTAAATTTATTTAAATATAAGTAAATTATGTATCCAATTGTAGTTAAAGTTCAAACTAGTCCTAAATTTTCTTTCAATAATCAGTGCGAATAAACGAAAATGCGATGGATCGATAATCCTAATACTTTTACTAACGAGTTATTACAAACCTAATTGCTTTCTGGTGTACCTATTTGTATCGAAATATACCTACATTCGTAATTTATCGACGTATTCTAAATGAAATATTATTATTAGTACCTACTCTTTACATAAAAGGTTAAAATCTTGTCGCCTTAAATGAACATTAAAAAATATTTTACGTTATGTGCGAATCTATAAGCGTCGCTTAGTGTCTTGCTGCACGATACATTCACCTGAACGGAGTTCCGTCTCAGAACGTGATTATGATTTGCTGCACACCACGGTTCGATGCTTGGTATTACGTGTAAACTTATATGTGATTTCAACCTTGTGCGACGGCGGTCCGTGATTACGATGGTAAGCCGACCGTGACACTGGCTCAGGTCATGATAATAATGTCTTCTTCATTTGAAGGTCTTCCTGAGATTTGCTTAATAATAGATAGGTGCAAAAAATGAAATAATGTTCATATACGTATTTTTAATGTTCGAGGAATAGAACTGTAATATTTCTGTTTCAATATTCTTAATGTTTTAGTTAATATTTTCCATGAAGCGCCTTTTGTTTAGAACTTAGGCGCTGTTAAAATCGGTTTTTAAGTAATAAATGCACACGACGGACCTTGATAACAAAAATTATTATGGTAATTGGAAGAAAAAAAGATTCAATGATATTAATTATCTAATTTTATTATTTTGTTTCGTTAACGATGTACAGGAGTAAAACAGTTTCGGTGGAAGTTTTCCGTACTTACAAGTACGCTTGCCCTCGGAGCATCTGTACTGTGACCGTTATGCGGTCACCGCTACGCCGATCGCGACGTACGCCTGCCGCCTACTCTCTTGTAGAAAACATCTGGAACTTACAAACCGCCATGTTCCATTAAGAACAATAGCTCAGTGCTGGAACATTTCTATTGTACGGATTCGGCTACTTTTCAAAAATAATTGGGAATGTTTAAAATGCCTTCGATGAGTCGCTCTGCTCTTTAAGTATTTAAAAATTCATTTTATAATATTATGATGGATAGTTATAAATGTTAAAAGATTGTATAAATCATAGAATTTTATCATAAACATATAGTTTTTTGTTTTATCATACATAGGTACATTTTCCTTTCTAACGTACTGAAATGAGGACACAATCTCAAACAGAGCAATGACGAGGTGACAATGTACTGTTAGCTGAAGGACGGTAGGAGTCCAAGAGGAGACAATTTTGTTAAAGAAATGTTGCAGTAAAATCAATGATGGCCGTAGAGTGCTCTTGGACCGCTACAGCCAAACCAGACTCAAGTCAGGGCAGTTTATCTACGGTCAATAAATAAACTGTATTGTATGTGATTACTTCCCGTCAAACTGGTCGATATTCTGCTTTTCGTCTTTAATTTGTATACGGCATACGTAATTAATTACTTTATAAACTATATTAACGGTAAATTTGTACACTATTTATTAAATACATATTAAGTAACTTAGTTCCAACATCCATTAGCTGCCTTGTTCAATATCCTATATATCTCTCCGCCTAATGTCTTCCGTATACGTTCGGTAGTTGTAGTCCTTAGATAATCATATTTATAATTAAATATTTATAATAATAGGTCATAGGTAACTACACTATTACTTCTGCACACGGTTTCGGGCGATTTATGGATCTATACTGATTCACACTATTAATACTGGGATAAATATACGAAAACACTACATAGTAACCATAGTCCATAGTCGCCGCACGCGTTGATGTCTTAAATATCGGACACGGGAATTAAAACTAACATCAGCCAAGTGATCACTTGCAAAAAAAAACAGAGTTTAAAAAACAGAGCATCGTATAATGATTTTTATTTTCGTTCCGTTCATGATTGTAAAATATGTAATTATCTTGCATATTGATTAGATTAGATGTGGCGGTTTTGGTCAATGCGTCTAAACTGCAAGAGAAATTTAATATGTGAAATGTAATGCTAGCGCAAAGTTTCAGTTACTCCTTTAACGCACATTTGGTACGATTACTTACAAAATGTACGCGATTAAGTATATTTAAGCTAAAGTTTATGTACACTTGATAATAATTAATATTAAATACCGAAGTAAATAAAAAAAAATAACTGTATAAAAATTTATATTAAACATGTTAAGGGATTGATAGAGTTGTCATCAATAGAACATAAATTTATAAAGCGATAAAAATTCAATGAGCAAGCACTGTCGGTTCGTACAGGGATCAGCACGATTCATCCTCGAATAGAGGTTTAAAAATAATAGTAATTGGTGGCAGTAAAAGAACATGAAGAATTTTTATTGAGCTCATACTTATTACTCTCTGCCAACTGCCGTCCGACATGGGACGCTAATAGATATACTGGAGTCATGTACCTTTTTTATTACTTATTTAATTCCTCAGCACAGTCTTGAGTTACGAATAGTTAGAACTTTTTAATATATTCGTGTTATTAAAGAAATCACTTCTAAATGTATAACAGCTATTTCTGTTATAGGAATTATACCAAACAATCTAAGTTTAATAGAAGTAATCAACAATGAAAGTCAATGAAAACGTAAGTAAATAATATAAATGAAAATTAGAAATTTTTAAGTCGTATTTAAGTAAAAATATGTAGTATGGTGATTGAATAAATTCAGTTTAATGACTTTGTAAATTGGATTTCAGCATTTTATAACGAATGTCAGAGAGAGAGAGAGAAGTAAACCACGTAGATACTTTTCGTTTGAAGTTTACCAACTTGACCGGTTTGGCGTTAGCGTTTATCGCCCTTGCAATTTTATAATCAGTATAGAGTTCGGGTTGGACATGCAAAAGCTCGAATACTGCCGCGACTGCGGTGGTAAGGGGCGAAGGGGGTAGAGCAAACAGCGCGCGCTACAGCCTGCGCTTGCGCTGCGGTGAACAGTCTCTATTCGACCAGTATCTCGGTCGTACGTGCGTACCGATCTGTGTCGCTACTGAATTCCGTCCTACGAGTGTCTGTTATAATCCGCTCCAATTTCTGGAGTGTAGGTGAAGTGTTGTGATGGTGTGTCTTTAGCTATACAAACAAATAGTGTATTGCTACAAAGTATCACTGTCAACGGTGCGCTGTTGTTTCCACGGGGCTAACTAACGGCTGTTCGCTTTGCGAGGGAAGGCGAATCGCTTGTACCGGGAGGAATGAGCCCCGTACATCACCGTTCCCACACACACCGATGATCTCAAGGTTGGCATCTCACACTTAGTTCACCGAGATATGTCGCAACAGCACACAGGCCGACCCCCGACCGTTCGCATTCTCTTCTTTTCACTTATCGCAATACAATAACATTTGTTCCAAGCTTCTATTCCTACCATTCACTCCATAAATATTTAACACAGCGTATCACGACTAACGTTTAAAGTATACCGAAACGGTTTTCTTACTAGACTGTTTTTAATTCTAATTAGCTTGTTCCGGTTATTACTATGTAAGTACATCTTTGTGCATTTATTGTGGATGTAGCCACAGATTTAATGTAGAAAATTATGGATGTATATGGTACGCATGTATACGTGTTTAATTACTTTTAAATTACCATTAAAATTTGAATAAATACCAAAATTCTACAAGCACATTCTTATTGGTCTCTATAAGTCATCAACTTTTCAGTAAATGGCAGAATTATTACGTAAGTAACATGATGTATCGAAAGTTACTGGTAGTAAGTGCCAAAGCCTTCGTAATCACATTATTACAAAACGTGGTCAGGTACACTAGATGGCGTTCACGACTTACTTATGTAAGTTGAACTGGCACCTTCATCTCCTTATACAGGTAATTGATTTCTTTATAGGCACCTAAGACATGAATACGTAACGATGTGATGTTACATTATTTACTTTGATATTCACATATTTATAACGATTAAAAGAGTTATGATTAAATAATAAAGCTTTACAAAGCGTACAAATAATATATTATCATACTAGAACATAGAACATTATTCTGTTTCCCATTTCCTTCGCTTCTGCTTCAAAATATTAATTTAAGAATATTGTATATTAGTATAAACTCTACAGTAGATAATAATAACATACAAGCCTCGATTCTTCCTGTATTTGAATTACCAATTGGTGTTTTAAAACTAGTAAAAACTAGCAAAAGTCGCAACTTTTATCTTTTACAAATTTATCAATAGCTGAAAATGTTCTCTGGTGTTAAAATAGCGAAATATAAGGGTTTAAATATAGCACCTGCATATTTCAGTGGAAATAAATTTAAGAAAAACCAGAATGAGAAGGGAAAATTTAAGGAATTACTGGGAGTGATGTTTTAAGGGATCATAACACACGCTCTAATCTTTTAAATCAAAGCTTAGTAAGAGCAAAGTAGAACAAAAATAAGCTTTAATTTCCTTAGTGCGGATATTGTTATCACAAGATAGGCGTTTTTTACCATAATTAAATTTTTCCAGTTTTACATATTTATAGATGATCATTTTATGGCAATTTGTATAAAAATGCGGCCTCCTTTTATGACTTGTTCGTTTCGAGTTGCTGCGTCACGGTGGTCATGAATATACATACAAGAACTTTCTACAGTCGACGCGAAATACAAAGTGCTAATGCGAAATATAAATATGATAGTGGAAATGGCATTGTACATAAAAATGTAACTTCAAGTAATTATAGACATTTGTTATTCTCAGGCTTCTTATTCACAAATACTACAAATGTTCATCACATTACTTTTAAAATATTAGGCCAAATTAGTTTATTTTCTTGTCTGTCTGTCTGAAAAAGTCTGAAGAGCTGAGCAAGTGCCCAGGACGTGACGGAGCACGGCGGATTAAACGACACTTGTGTCCGAGTGTGAACCTTTAAATGCTCTTGGACACAAATTTGTTTAGTAGGAAATTGCAGTCTTATGAAACCTGATTATAATACTCAGTTTATACGTTTCGTACTTTAATATTATGCATGCGTATAACTTACATATAATAAAACTCATTGAAAAAGTTTATTTTTCGTTATTATTAGAGCCCGCAAGCTTTTCTTGAATTCTTATTACCTACATAGTAATTTGTCATCAAGGCAATTTGTTTAAATTTTAACTTTATCTGCGCTATAATAGACGTGGCCTAGATATATTTCCACATAAATACATAACAAATATAAATATATAACAACAAATGTCTTTTATTAGATATGCATACCTATATTAATTTGTTTATGATTAGTAGTTATTAAAATTTTAGTAGAATAGAAATAAATAAATCCAGTTTAATAATAGAAGACACTATATCGATTTTTCTATAATCGCTGTGTAAGGTTCATCAGCTTGATCAGCCAATGGAAACGGGCAAAAATATAAAAGGACCCGATCATGATCCAAGCAGTAAAGTTACTCGTAGACTTCACGTTATATTGACAACGTCGTTCGCCTTGGTCCGAATGTTTGCTGTTCTCGTATATTTGGTAAGTTTGGACATTTTTTTGAATTTTCAGTTGTATTCATCGACATTGTCTGTAAAATGTTAATCCCAGGGACCAATAGAGTACGAGTAGGTAAGCAATGTATGCATTATGTCTATACTATTTTAAAAACCAAAAACTTTATAATATTGTGCTAGATTAAAAATAATGATATTTTAAAAAGTAGTCGTATTTTAGTGTCTCAATCTCGTGTCACAAGTGATCTCACACACCGTTTCAGTCCACTCAGACTCAAAACGTTTGCGTCTGGTCTCTAGTGACTGTTTAACATAATTTAATCGGTATGCTCGTTTCCTACCAATTTAACATGAAACATTGAATTCAATAGTATTCCTGAAATGGGATTATTGCGGGTTGTTAATAATAAAAGCCCCACGTGGGCCAGGTAGCCGCCGGTGGAGGTTGCCCGAGCGCGGCGCCGCTACACAAACACTCCAAGGCCCCTTTGTTCTTAATGCAATCTATTCCCACAAAGCGGTTAATTGTAATCAACTACCGATCAAGAAGGTTTTCTTTTAACATTTCAACATAGGTACTCATTATTCTCCGACTTGCTGAGAATTGATATTGTTAGTATGTGTAATACCAAGGTTTGCCGTGGTATATATGTTTTATTTTGGACTATAAAATACGAATATAAAACGACACGTTTAAAATTGAAACCTGCGTTCACATATACATATATGTTCTATACAAATTAATGCAAATAAATAAATTGAAACTATTAAGGGTAAACATTTAAGCGGTAAGCAAGTTATTGCGCATCGGAACTAACGGTACTACTTAAAAGCAGTTACAGCATTATGGTAGTTGTTAAGTTTCGTTGGTCCTCCGGGCCGAAGGATTATTGAATTAACACGTATAAAGGTTGAAATCTGATGTATATATTGCACAAAAGGTTGATAGTCGGACCGTTTCGAAGCGAGTATCGCTTTAGGGTCAGTGCAATATAGCAGATGACGCTACTCCGCTACCATTAAGTCGCACACCTGTCGCAGACCGTGGCCACTCGAGCGGCGGCCGCCCCGTTATGTCATTCCATACCATAATAATACTACAATCCATCCCACACTCCCACGCGCAACTCATCAATCTCCCGTGAGAGAATTTCAAATAAACGTTACTTTTTATTAAAGGTGTTGTAGTTGTTCGTTTAACGCCATGGCAGCGGATCATCAGTGTCTATGAATGCTTATGGCGTTATTGTAGCATTTCGGGTTCTTCGCATGTGAAATGCTTTTATAATTAACACAGGCATAAAATGCGTCGTTTCAAGAAATAATAAGCCGTTGCTTTGTAGACCAAGTAATTCTTTAATAGTTAAATTATGTATACCTATTATAAATAAATTTTAGTATTATTCCCTTATTCTTTCCAAAAAGTGCACTAAATTTCCATTTCATTTTTATTTTTAAACGTTTTAATTTAATTTTTTCATTTCATTTTAATTCATTTTTATTTTAAACTATTGGGTACAATCAAACATGGAAAGTACTGTTTCTAAACAGTGGGTTATATGTATTATGTATGTATGCACATTCCAAAGAGTTATTAACAAGGCATTGCCAATGACGTACTACACAACATAATTATAATGCAACATGAGGACGGACACTGTTACAGTATGCAACTGTTTTTCTCAGTCCGTACTAGTGACCACCTGAATCGGATAACGATCAAGGATCTTACATGGTTTGTTTGCATTTGTGTATACCTATTTATCATTAATTAACTGATTGGCTTATAGGGGCTGATAAAAATACTGAAAATGAAATAATTGACTGAAATTATTCTTGTTTTACCAAAACGTATAATACTCGCTGACGAATGTAATAAAGGGAATCCAAAGAATTGATCGAAATTACTTGAAAGAATATGTACTATGTATCCATACAAAATCATACGATAATTAAATATTACTTAAAGCACTGGTACGTACGTGGTCATTTGTTTCTGTCGCCCCTTAAGTTGTTGTGGGGTTGTTGTTATTAGAGTACATACTGTTATTAGAGTACATATACATATACCTACTTGAAAGCCAGTATTTATCCTAGTATTTAAATATGTACTTGTAGATCTATAGGGACAAATAACTATTGAATACCATAACTATGAAGCACAAAGTTTTGGTAAAACTAAATTTTACTTCAAATATATACAGAAAAAACGTAAACAAAACGCTCTTATGCATTTTCTAAAGATTACACGAATTTGAAGAAAACATAGAACAAAATAAGAATACTTAGAACAAAAACAAGCCCGACAAAAAGTTCGAAAAAAAATTCTTGGGATATTTCTTCGGATTGAACGGTACACGTTGCTTAGAATTATTTTTTGTCATAAGATGTCAAAACTAGACACTTCAAGCTTTAAGAAGCTTTTTTTACAATTCCGATATAACTATTTGAAAAACCCCTAAAACTTTGGAGCTTTTTCTGATCCTTTAATTTTTTCTGCTAGTGTATTTGATTGCTTTGTAATGTAAGGTGACATTAGTTTGCTTATCTGCACAACCCACATAATACATGTTCTATACTTGCTCTGTGGTTATGTCTGTAAGCTTGTACATATGTATGTACCTATAAAAATGCGTCTTTTAATTTTGAGAGCTAAGCAAAACATAATACAAGAATGAGGGAAAGGTTTATTTTGTTGGACGTACATACTTTAGGTTGGAGTACAGCGATGCTATTAAAAAAGGAGAAAGTATTCGTTCATTTAACCTTTCTTTAATGATGTGATATCTTATCAATGGAATGTACTGAACTATGATGTAATAGTGTCATGGAGTTCTGTATTTTTTTAAATAAAGATTATATTAAAGAAGTTTCCTACAATAACCTCTACGAGAATATTGTGCTGCATCCGATAGTATCGACATTATCAATTCTAAAAGCTCGTTGTCATTGTCATTAAGGTCTTGAGCGTGCATGATGCTTGTTGTACCGTGTATAGTTCACCCCTTTACAAACAATTTATGAAAATAGAATACACAAGATGTAAAAGTTGTAAATTCGTGCGTTCATTTCAACCTATTTGACGAATGAATATAATCAATCATATACCAAATATCATGTCTAAGATAAAACAAAACAATTTTTGCTCTTCAAGAAAATTTTGATTCATAAAATCATGTTATGCAGTGCAGTATTTATGTAACATGAATCGTTTTGTATATAAGTGTTTAAAGAAATCGAATTGTTTATTCTTGAAAATCTTTTTAGTCATTGTCATTTACTTGTTATGCGTCACAAATATCCCTTAAAGTTTTAAAGTTGCACTTGAGCTTTCACTAATACGATTTTGTGTGGCTACTTGCAGGTATTAAATATGATAGAAAATATCATAAATATCTGTATCCTTGATCTGGTTACGAAGTAAGATTTAGAATGATTATACTCATTTCATCAGGCAAATCAAAACTATAATTGCTGCTTTGGCGCCATGATTTAAAGAAAATCTTGGCCTGCGATGTGAATACTACGTCACTGTGATCTGTTCACCCCGAGGTGGATTTAGCGACGAAATCACAGTCGTAGGCCATAAGCCACGAAGGGTTTGTAAAAATAAAATATAGTAACTAATAAGTAGGTAATATACTTATAGATGATAGTAGGTATACTTTTTATAGGACAAACGAGACTACTAACCGCAGATAAGCGCTTTATGCTAGTTGAGTTTTTTGCTTGTTAATTACGCATCTGACCACTTGTCATAAATAAAATATTTTTCCATTTATAGATTTAGGGAATTCATAAGTTTTACTCTGTCTTGAACTAAAGAATTATTAGTTGCCTAATTTTATGACTAATGACAGTCATGATTTTCAGTATATAACTAGTAATGGAATATATTAGTACCATGGTGACATGTAGCCTGTTCAATTATTCTGGACGTGAGCAAGCGCGCCGTCGGCGTCCGTCTCTGTCACCGGAACTCAAGTATACATAAACCGCTCTTTCTCCTTATTTATAGATGGTATCGTCATCGCAACATGCACGATTTGCCGGCCACAGACAAACGTTCCTTTATATCTAAAAGATTTATTTGACAGATATTTTTATGCTGGTCATTTTTGGAACATTTGACAAAGGAATATCTTTCATTTAAATAGTGTGCCCGGTCAATTAAAAGTATTGAACCAAAAATGAATTTAGATAATGATTTTTTTACAAGCTCATGACGCATGGTATCTTATTTACAGTGACTCTACATCATGTCCTCAATATCTTTGACTGGTTTTGGTTAATTATTGAATCCGATAACAGAATTTATTATGGAACGTAAAAATTATCATAATATAAATACGTGAAGGGAAACCTTTGGATCCCTTTTTACGAAAATTGCGGGCACGGGGGAGTATGAA
>DWGJ01002630.1:0-15243 GCA_018246895.1 Aspitha aspitha aspitha | reverse complement strand
CAGGCAGCAGTCACAAGTGGTACTACCGTCCATGGACATCCGCAACCGACTCCTAACAGGGCTGTAGGGACTGTTAGTGTGAATTCAGTCAGTATACGGCGTTAATAGGAATTAGTCTGTGAGTATTAATAGGAATTAGTCTGTGATTAACGGACTGCGGTAATGGGACTGTTAGCCATATTGGTCCGGTTAGTGAGTGTCAGTAGTTACCCTGTCAGAAGTCGGTCACAAATGCGTCGCTACCATTGAGGACTTAGATGTACACGTGTAGCCTTCGGTGTACACGTGGACCGACAACTAGACCCTTAATAGTTTTTATTTTAAGTATTAAGTATATACTCCTTTAGTTTTTAAGATACTTTTTGCTTTAATAGTTTTTTTTGTTTATACTATCTGTGTAAGTAACAATGGGGCTGACATGTACCTAGTGTACCCAAATCCCAAAATAAATATAGATTAAAATTATTATTGGTGTCACGGGACACCAGGTAGGAACGAAGTTCCTTCGGATAATATAGAAGCAACATAATTTGCCAAAACTGAAGTAATGTGAAAAAGATTTTTTTTTTAATTACACTCTATTCGCTCACTTGTGAATGAATACGAATTCCGTTACCCACTTCCGTTATATTTTAGTCTCATATTATCGTCGGTTCGGTCCCGTACAAAATACCTATCTCCGCCAAGCCTGCCGTAAGGAACTTCGTTCCAAAAAAAAATTTTGAATAAACAATAAAAAAAAATGTCTGTAAATAATGCGTGCGCAGGTTCCGGCTGGCGAAGTTCGTGACGTTCACGGCGTCGGCGGACCACCGCGTGGTGGACGGCGCGGTGGGCGCGCAGTGGATGAAGGCCTTCCGCGAGAACCTCGAGGACCCCGCCAACATCATCCTGTAGCCCGCGACCGCACGCCAACGCTTCCTTCCACTCCTTGCAATTTGCTGCCCGACTCGCACCGTAGTATTGTTTTAGCGAAGCTGTTTTTAGTCTTAAGAGTCTAATACTTTCTTTGATATATTTTTTTTTCGATGATATTATAACGAATATATGTGGCGGATCTAAGGAGGCGATTCTGTATTTGAGAATCAATTATTATTTATTTTTATTATTACGGATGTCACATTGAGAGTTTTTGAAATAAGTTTTGAAAACAATTTTTTGTGTATTGTTGAAATCGTGTTTAAAATATTAATTTGTTTTAAGTGAACATGTTCTTTTAGTGTTTCAATTTTTTTATTCGACTGTAAGTAATTTGTTTTTTATTATTTACTTTAAGAATAAAATCAGAGATATGTAAGAGCTCGAGCCAAACAGCAAATTGCACTGAGTTCATTGACCTTCATGTATACTGCCATGTCCTTCGTATGAAAATGGTATTGAGTTAATGGGTGTTATGAATTGTGACCATTCTTGAGATAACACCCCACTGTATAGCTAATTGTAGTTAATAATTCTCAATAAGTTTGTATGTTTAGGTAGATAAGCACGCAAAGTAGTGACCGTATATACACGCGGGGGATATGCAAGTATTATGATGAAGGATTTATTTATTTAGAATAATTAGGTTATAAATCGTACAATGAAATATGCAAAACAAGGAAACTAGTGTTTTATTGACGTTATATATTCGACAGCATCCCTGCGGTATACAGTGGTTATAATTTTTTTAGTTCAGTGTGTTAGGTTGAGAACCAATCATCCATATTATAAGGTAACAATAGACGAAATTCTGATGATGCATGTAAACCTGTCCACTTGTAATTACAAGCGACACTAAAAAATCAAAGGAAAATTATGCCTTGTCTATGTTTTATATAAAGGCAATAATCGTTTATATGCATTTTTGTATAGATTGTAGTTTATATATCATCCTAATCATTTGGAGTAAAGATCTATTGTTTTTCTTTATTTATTATTTTCTAATTTCATGGAAATTGAAAAATGATTATTGTAAATACGTAAACGCAAAGCGGCGTAGTTACATAATCGCAGACGTCTTTTGTTACCCGCATATTGTTATTGTAATGTATTTGACGCTGCTAGATGATTTTATGAATGTTGGTGGAATATATTTTATTTATAAATAAATCCACTTTTAACATACAAAGAGTTTCATTAAAGGTTTATTTTATAATTACTGTCAGGATGTTCTGAATCTTGGTTATAAAGATATTTTAAGTCAGGCTGAAATATAATACTAATAATGTACATTATTGTACACCACAATTCATTATACGAAATAAAATATTAGACGAAACAAGTATACAAAAGGCATATAGTATAAGTATACAAAACATTTCTATCTCAACATAATAAAAAAATTAATTTCTTATTTTTAATCGGAAATTTGTATGATTCTTGTATTGTCGTATAAGTTTTGGAGCATCATGACTATTTATGTGAATATGTCGGTGTTGCTACCCGGTTGCTGTTCTTCTCGTTATTGATGTGGAATCTCACGATGTCTTGCAACAGCGCGCAATACCGCTTAACATTGTCGTAAAACAGTACTGTCGTTAGCACTGATACCTTGACGATTGTTACGAGGGACTTATGCTGTCTCTAAAGCATAACATGTACCCTTTGTTCGCTGCAACGCAGCCCTGGTCGGAGACAAGTGTGCTGTATCCCTAGTTTCGTGTAAACCGACTCAATACGTGTAGATGGATTAAACTAGAATGTTGTCTAAACTCAAGACCTACCCTCATTTTTTTTTTCAATGACACAAATAACTTTTACATAAATAAATAAAAATATATCAAATGATATAGGTCATGGCCGAAGACATTAAACTTGCGTGCTAAATAACATTGAAATGAACTATGGCTAGTCGCGGATGGACACCTGTCACGCATGACTGTTAGAATTAATTAATTCCAACGTGACATGTGATTATATGTACACGCTTTAAATGCACATTTGCTTTCTAGGCAAGGTTAGTTCATGTTTATAAATAAAGTACCATACTGATTTGCGGTTACGCTTTAGCTAGTAGCTAGAACATGTGTTCTTTACCCATGCATTTAAATTTTCATTATAATATGCAAGTGCCACATTACAAAAATATATGACAGGCTGTCAACATGCCGTCAACCTACAGACGTTACAACCTAAAACCTTTTTATCGTTGCCTGGTTGTCTCTCATTCTGTAATTGTACACGAAAAATGTTTTAGGTGTGGTTTCGCTTTTGTGCAACAGCTTTGCTGATATCGCAGTATATCGGAGTACATATCTATCTATCTCTCTGAATATTCTTATAACTATTTGCATCGTTGTGCAACACAGGTTGTAATTTATCTATTTTACAATATCACTAATATTTCTTTTAGTAATTGGTAACACGCAGATAAATCACTGGTTACAATTCTCATAATGGTTATTATCACGTAAGAACAGGTGCCTGCTTTAAAATATGCATGAAATTCCTTCGCGTATCGTGCAATGAGGTGTAATACTAATATGGCTAAACAAGACATTCCGACTCCATTTGAATAAAAAGTATTTATTGTTAAGTTATGTTGCAGTAAAAATGACTGATAATCAAGATTCCATAGAACAGGAAGAATCAGATATTGATGCAAAGAAGCCCATGAAAGAAGTTCCCGTTGTCCAGGATCACGGTTGTTTTCAGCATGAAACTGGGGACATTTACGAGGGATTTTTCGAAGCTAAGAAAAAAGATAGAAGCGTTAAAATGCACGGTAACATATTTACTGTCGTGTATCGAGATATGTCACGTGTGGTGATCCTGATTCGTTTGTATACTTATGTCAGCATTAGTATAAATATAAAGATATAGAACTATCTATTAATACGGGAGACTTACGCCGTAATCTATATTTAGGACTTAATTCTGTTTGTCGAACACAAACCGTAAAGAACTTGAATAATTTCTTTGAATAATTAAATTATACCTACAGGTAAGTTTGTGTAGGGACTGGTTTTTTAGTTACCTATGTACGTATCTATTCCTTTCGGCAGGGTACAAAAACGTTCTTAATCTCATGAATGGGTATTAATACTTTTAAGTTAATCTATACAAGTAGAACTCTACCTACATATGCGTAAGTTTATGACAATAAACAAAGTAAACCATCTCGTTTACATTCTCGTTTACAAGAACAATGAAATGTATTACAATGAATTGTTCATTTATATTTCATATAAGCAAGAAATTTCTCGATTGTTTATTGTTATCTAGTTGCGCCGCTATGTAACGTAGGTACACGAGGATTTAATTGAATTGTGCCTGACGATAACACGTCAAGCGTCTCTCTGTAATATTAGTATTTATTGTATTTGAACACACGTAACAATTGTAATCCTGCTCCTACGTGAAATCTAAATTGGAAATGCAACGAAGCAGCACTGAATGTTTTTGTCTTTTATGGAGTTGTGTTTATTGGACCGTTGAGCAATCCATTCCAGCTCATAAATGCAGAGCGTTACGCTCTAATTGACAAAATGCTGTATTTGAGAACGGATGTTTTGTCTTGAGTTGATTAATTTTTTGTTTCGAAATCAATGTCGGCAACGATTATACATTTTGCGTTTTTAGAGTATAGTAAAATTTCTTCGAACAACAGGCGCCAATAGCCTCTCGTATTCACCAATAAATCCTGCAGAGACTCCCTAATCGGACAACATTTTTACTTCTGTACTGTGGGTTCCATTCGCACCCTAGACAAACATTTGTGCGATGAGCGATGGTCTAATTTGGAATCAGATAGCCGTGGGTGAAATTGTCCCAATTAATATTATCATTGCTATTTTATACTAGGCCCAGGAAAGTACAGGACAGCGGAAGGCGACACTTATGTTGGTACTTGGGATACCGATAAACTAAGTGCTAACGAAGAAGTGACCATCACATATACTGACGGCGCCAGATACGAAGGACTGTTTAAGGACTGGTGTTACAGTGGTCGCGGTAGATACGTCTATCCCGACGGAAGTATTCTTCATGGTGATTTTGTAGAGAACAGCCCAACGGGGTTCCTGACCTTTGTAGATCCTAACGAACACAACTGGCTGGGTCGAGCCGAGCAGGGCTATGGGTGGTTCCAGCCGGTAAATCATTTCTATGAAATGCTGGAGAAAACGCGAGAGAGTAAAATAAAAAAAAAACGTAAGGTCAAAGATTTAATTGCACCAAATACGTCACAAGTTTGAAAATAATTGCAAAGCGCTTTGTTCAATATTCGAATGTTTAACATATAATAAACTTTTATGTTCGTTTAAATGGGATTATTATTATTATATGCAGTAAAAATATACATACATACATTACATTTCCGCAAATGGGTGCAATTTAGTTCATTCTTATAAGTTACCAGTAGTTAAGTGCTAATCTTACAAATAAAATTGTCTAAAAAGTAATAATTAACCAATTTGTTATTTGACTAAGCAATTTGTTTAGTTTAAAAGATGTTCCGTTACTTATGGGCTTTGTTTTACAAAACTGCGTTTGATAAAGTAACGGTTTATGTTCGGATTCCATTCATGCTGTACTTATGAAGGAAGGGCTATACTCGGTTGGATGTAAAGTAGGTCATTCGACTCTACTGATGGACGTGACAGGAAACGAATATACATTCCGAAATTCAAAATAGGATTCTGAATTAATGCACGTTCCGTCAACATTTCCAATAAATTAACGAGCTTTCATGAGTACCTACTTGTAAATACAGTCGGTAAATAAGTGTAAACAATAGCAATGCTAAGCTGTGAATCAGGCCTTTGTCGAAGGTGTGAAATACGGTTTACATCACACTACCAGTTAAGGTAGTTTTGTGTGACACTTTACATTTCGAACCCACTTAAGTTAATAGAGCACTTTATGAAGGCACGTACAGTCATGAGAGGTACATTTTACAATTGATACTTACATATTTCTATGGCAACCATAATTTTAGCCGTTGATCATTTTAAAAATACAGTTTACTTGAAAGTATAAATAACATCTTGTGAAATTAAAACCGTAGGTAATACTTTGCTAAGTATTTAACCAATTTGTGTCACCTGTTCTTACCTTTTGTTATTGGTAATGGCGCAATTTAATCTTCTAAAACAGGAGTTAGCAAATAGGCGGCCGCCCACAAGCAGCCGAATAGTGACATGTTGACTCTCGAGTTGTTTCAACCCAATGACTTTATATTGTGACCTCGACTATACGCCTACTGACTGCACAAGGACCATTAAAAGAATGACAGCACGTATATACTAATAAGGCTAAAAAGCTCTTTAGAAAGCTTTAATTATTTGTCCAAAATGTATTACACCTACTTATATAACATTTGTGAGGAGGTAGTGACCAAGTGATGAGCAGTATTTCTGCGTCTCGTACTCAGTAACATATGAATGGCTACCTGTGAGGTAAGTATATTATATTAACTAGTAAAACAGTTACCTATCACCTACCTACATAATTTGCGTTTGCGTGTGCGACATGCGTTGAAAAAATAATAATATCATGATGTTGTAACACAAATAAATAGTTTGCCAAACTTTAGGTGCGGCATTCGTGACTGCATTATGACTATCTGGGTGTTATATCACCAATTACGAGAATCAAGTATTAATTAATGGCATAGGTCCACGATTTAACTGCCGCCCGATACAAATGCGCAGCATTTCGTAAATGGCAGTTAATTTTGTTACGTTCCTATAATTTTCGCGATGAAAGAAAGAAATCTTGTTACCTACACATTGGAATACATACTGCGTGTAACGAGTCGGTACCTACCTAATTTAAGGAGTAAGAATTTTTGCAAATTGTACTGATAGCACCACTGCGATATAGACTGTTATAGACACCTACCTACTGTTATTAGTAACAATAATGAAAAGTAACAAAATTATGGTGTCTTTAAGATACTCGTAATTATTAGGAAGGAGCTGCAAATATGTAACGACAATTAGCTTAACCATATAAAGGTTTGTGGTATGAAAAAACACCGTTATTGCTTTTGAAAATATTAATCTTGACTATTTTCTGCCTTTGTTAGAAAATTCTGTAAGGTGAATGGAAAATTTTGAAAAGTGTTTATCGCAATAAGAAAGATAAGAAGTTAATTATTGATTGGCTCACAAGACGATTTTAATGTGCTCATCTTAATTTTAATCGTAATTCGAATCATTTTAGTTTTCAAATACTGTTATTATGGATACTTCACCTACATTTGGAAAATTATGATAACAATACGATACGTTTCAATGAATGTAAATTATTTTACTTTATGTTGTGTTTAACATTCATGACCATTTCTGTTTTCGAATGAAATTAAATGAATAGTGTCATTATATCAACATACATGTACTTTAAATGATTAAGTAAGGTTGAACCCTAGTACGTAATTGCAGTAATGCTGAAAAATTGCAATACGTAGCGGATGTCCGTGGATGAAGGCAGTGCATGTACGTACTCGTAGAATCGCGCGGCGGCCGCGGCCCGGTGCGTGGCCCGCTGCAGAGGTAGTGTGTAGAGGTTCGGCAGATGTCGGCCGGAGGAGACGTGGGAGCGAGCGACCGCGCCGCGAGCGCGCTTCCCGCGCCTCCCCTTATCACCTTATCAGCCCTTATCACTTACACATCGCGAAACATATCGCATAACACTGCCAGTTGATTCATACGCGTGCAAATATCCGCTCAAATGTGATTTATTTAAAGCCGATCATGTTGGGAAAATTTGTGGTGTTCATATTATTATGTTTGTGTATAATTTTCCAGATTATTGGACATGTAGCGGGTCAAGGTAAGTATAGCGCGTTGTAGAAATTAAAAGATTATTATTCTTTCCGATAAGAGCCTGTTTATACAGTGCTAACAATACAAGGCCGTGTTTAAACTTGTGTAAACTACACGTTTATAGTGTTACAGCAATGTACTGATATTTTTTCCATAAAGCATATCAAACTGAATTAATGGGCCGTTTTCAAGTGGAAGACGAGCATTGTAATTACTAACAATCAAGTTACGTCCCTTATCGGGCCGTAAATGCTGCGTGTAACTTCAAAAGCAGTGATTTATTGATGTCCGTGCTTACACAAAATGCATTTGTAACCAAAATAGCCAAACAAACACGATGCCCGGTCCCGGAACTCACCTGTTACGGTCATGACTTTTCTAAAATAGAAAATATCTCTAATGGGAATGACAGTTATATTTATAACGGACAGATTTTGTTGGTTTCTATTACCGACATCACAGCCGTGTAGAGCACATGCAACACACTGAAACGTGATTCACTCTCTATGATAAACACGATTAATGCTTTCTTGTACTGCTAACAGTTCAGTACCTACGAAAAAACATATTACAGTATTAAATCTTTCAACTAAGTCAAGAGGCAGGTGCATTTTATTATTCATATTCACGTCTATCTGAGTGCCAATCTACAATAAAATAGCGTCATTTGAATTCGTTTATTTAAAATCTTTTTTTTTCAAAATTCCTAACTATGGGATACTAATATTTTCGGGGTTTTACAGTTGATGAAAGCATATTGATATGTAGTTTGAAAGAACTATTAATAATAAAAGTTAATAAAACCGATATTGAATTATGTCTATGATATTTCACTTACGTATTTGCATTTTCTAAAAAAATACCTAAATTACTTGCACCATAACCTTACATTTTTGTAGGTTTCATATTTTTGTTTTAAGTAAATGATACCCTAAATAGGTACTCAATTATTTTAAGGCATTGATTAGAAAAGTATAAGTATATATAGAGGTTTCCGTTTATTATTGTTAATTACTTCATTAAATTAGATGCTATTGCTTGATTTCTGTGGATAATAACTATTTCTTTGGTCTCCTTTTACTTACTAGTAGCGATCTTTTTATTCTTCAAAACAATTCTAACATACATACGAGTACATTCCGAACCGCAAAACCTTCAGTTAGTGTCGAGATGTACCTACGTCTGTTTGTTTATTACTGGAACACCACGCTTCTGGGCTATATCAAGATTACTCAGAATAAAAACCGTTTGAATCTCACAGATCGGCATGCGACTGTGTTTATGATGGATACTTGTTGCAAAGGTAAGGTGGAAATGACTTTGATGTAAAATAGAGGTTGAATTACTTAGTCATTATATGATTTTATATACACTGAAAATATAACTATCTCATCTGTGGATGGCTTTTATATTTCCTTATATTGGTTTTTTTAACGTTCCAGAAAAAAATTTGAATTTTAAGCAGGATATGGCACTATGCCCAGCTGTGGATGTGGACTAATAGAGGCTGCTGGTTATATGATAGGTACTCACAAATAGGCAGGTGTGGGTAAATTTAAGTAAAATCATTTCTATTATAAGGAACATAGGAGCTCGTTTAATACAAAATTATTAAAGGCGTTGGTCCATAATCATCTAATGGTATACTGACGAAAGCATTAATTAAATTTGGGAAATGGTTGCCTGAATGGAGACCATTAATAAAATGGGCGTTAACGTTGATTCGATATTGAGTACGTATAATTACAACATGTTATCAGATATCGGATCGTGTTGAAACGTCTGTATTAACCCGAAAATTGAGCACGGGACTTCTACTTATATGAAGTTATACTCGTCTGTTCACCACACATTCGCATTTATGTCGGAAAGTTGTTTCATTTTCGTACGAAATTATTATTCTTTCGTTAATAACCGTATATTGGAATCTTTTCATTAAAATAAAAATATACTAAATGCACATAAAATGTACATAGTTCTTAATTTCCTTGTTTCGGCTAAGCTCCGAAATAGATCAATGTTGACGGGACTTTCATTAGCAAATAACTAATGTTATAAGCAGTAATTTGTTCCACTTTATTTGATACTGTGTAAATAATGTTTCATAGCTAATTAAACAGTAATCAACGCTAGTGAAACAAACGGCGAGGTTAGTATATAAAAACAGTAGAAGAAATAGGATTGCTGGTTGATTGTGTTTAGGTGATTTCAAACAGGGATCTTATTTATCGAACAATAAGTTATGATGGAGCCTGTAGTGTTGTTTGTCGCTGTCGCGATAATCTATATTGTACCGACTCACACTCCAGTGGTGTTTACGCCCACACAAATTGCGTCAACACAGCGTGACATAAGTGTTCTATGATCCATTTTTGCAGTAGGTACATACAGTTAGATTGTCTGGTAGAAATATTAGATTGTATACATATGATGTCCTGACGTAATGTCAGGCACACAATAATTTTGCCTAGACTGAATTAGACTGAGAAGACGCCCTCAAATTTATTAAAAATGAATTTTTATATTTGAATTAAATGACTTTACTCTAAAGCAACCACATCGTCCCTTAAAGACCACAGTATAAAAAATGTTTATCATACAGTATGATCGTACCAATTTTCGAAATATTATTTGTTAAGATTTTTTAGAGCCGGTCTTAATTCACATAAAATCCAAAAAATTGCTTTATCAAAACAGATATTACCTTGGTGTGTATGTATATGAACATAACATATTCAATGAACATAACAACAATCTGTTACCACCAAAACAATGTAAGAGTATTTAACACAAATATAAGTTGCTGTAAAAGATTATTTTAATAGCACCGGCATATTCAGAACATTCTGAAAGATAAAAAAATGTATATTATTATTGTTGGTAACAATGGACGACGATATATGGTGTTAATTCGTGAATAACTGACAGGTTTTATTGGCAGTTGACCAGCAAATGTTGAACAAATTGGTGTGCATCGAACACGAGGAATGCGGCGCGTGCTTGTCTGCTGCGTCCCACTGCCGCTGGTGCGCCGACCCCTACTACCACGCTGCTGCGCCGCGGTGTAACGACGACGAAAGGTGACCATCTCATAACCCCTCTCTCGGCCTAGTGGTTAGACACCCTGACTGCTAAAGCGGAGGGACAAGTTCAATTTCCACCCAGATCCAATTTTCTGTGATGATCACATCTGTTTGTTTCGTCTGGATGATATAAGAATTATTGGTCATTTCGATTCCAGATTTGAATGTAAACATTCTAATATCATTAAAGAATACAAAAGTAGATTTCGACAAAACATTGGCACAAATAAAATTTGTACAAAGTTATTATTGCATTAGGAAACCTAGATAAGAAAACTATATATAAATAGCGGTGCCATAAAAATGAATAGGGCTGATTGTGTCTTTAATTGTATTGTAAGTGAAATAAGAGGCTTAATTTGAACCCAAGCTCGGGTCAATAAGTTGTAATGGGCGTGATAAGTTGTGCTATTTAATAACATTACAGCTTCGCTTTAGGTACGACGTAGATTTATAACGATCCCACGTTCGCTGATCGAGAATTGAATAAAAAGAACGACCGCTGATGATCCATCATTACGAACGAAGGATCGTTTTTAAACCGAATGGTTCTCTAAAATTTTATTTATATGTATAATATGCAGATTAAGAAATTGTTCATGCAATATTTATTGAATACTTCAGCGGCTACTTGATTAATTACAAATTAGATTGGAAGGATTCTTTTTTAACATTGCGACGTTAATAACTTTGCCGTAATATTGACATATAATAGGTACTCTATTTCGTTTTTTTTTCATGACTTGAATAGTAGAAGATTAATTTGAATCCATGTAATTTGAGTCAAGTTAATTTCCCAAAACAAGTTTTTTTTATTGCCACTTCATTTTTTAAATCTTTTTAATAACTCTTCATTTCGCCCACATCTCAAGCTCGTCTACCGACAATCAAGACATCTCTCTGACGGATCGTGAGCTTGTATTACACGCCGTGACACACCGCGATGAACACTTTCAATGGGCTTATTTTATTTTAATCAAATGCTACGTCTGTCTATTTTATCATTGATCGACAATCAATGTCTATGAGAAACAATGAGCAGTTCCAAAGAATACCACCAGCTGTGTTGAGATTTTGATGCACAGAATGTTTAATTATGAGACGAATGAGATTACTTTTATGTTTTAATTTTGTACATGCCCCCGCACAGGTATTCTGAACTGTACTTAAATTTTATTTGGTCTACGCCAGTAGATGATTTTAGTACAAGTAAAAAATGGTAAAAATATTAATTTAAATTAATCGAGGTCATTCTGTTTAATCTCGTTAATACACAGGTTAGATCCTACACAAGATAAGACATGTGTAGTACATAGTCTTAACGGAAAATGCGTTAGTCACACATTTACTGACTATGTTGACTTATTTTTTGTAAAGTTCCAAACTAACGTAATATAGTACCTACTTATCAATATAAATGATATTGTGACGGATATTTAATGCTAGGACGGAGCACTGTAACGTACTTAATCAGACAAGCAAATATAATCCAATATGTACACATTCATTCGGAAATAAACTTGATATGGCCGTGTAATAAACTGTTCGGTTTAATACGTAGATATTTCCGAAACTGAAATAACTAATGATATATGTGTTTTTTAAGCCTTGTTGCAGGTGGATGTGGTCAAGGCATGATTCAGCGTCCAGAGAAGCCGGTGTGGGATGTAGCTGAAAATCACACCCTTCAGGACATGGGAGCTGACAGTAACCAAGCGGTCGTTCAAATACAACCACAAAGAATCAAACTGTCATTGAAACCACGTAAGTTGCACATTTTTGACAAAACTAAATAAAAGTAACAAAACATACTCGTATTCTACATATCTAGAATATTTTTACAATCTGATTCAACCCTCTTGATAACACAACGTGTGCGATAGGAAGTTGTATTTAACGTGTATATATATGTTATCTTTTCAGGGGAAACAAGAGTCATCAAATTCTCATACCGGCCAGCAAAAAACTATCCTTTGGACTTGTATTACTTGATGGACCTCACATGGTCTATGAAGGACGACAAAGAGACTTTGGTGTCATTGCGTGACGATCTTCCATCCATGTTAAAAAATCTTACGGATAACTTTAGGTAACTAAGCTATAAACACATACCTATATGTTAATTATAACTAATCATATATGTATTCGCAATAACGATCTTATGAAATCAAAATAAGAAAAGTCGGTGGGAGAATTAATTTGTTTTGGTTTTATTTCAGACTTGGCTTCGGTAGTTTCGCAGATAAACCAATTATGCCATTCACCAGTATAGACGAACGTCGTCGAGCAAACCCTTGTACGGTCGAAGAAGAGGCGTGTGAAGCAACGTATAGTTATAAACATCATCTGTCGTTGACCAACCAGGTACAAACATTTAATTCAAGTACGACTCAGTAGAATTTATGTATTTAGGTCGGTGTTGATTTGATGTATGTACAGGTATTTGTATTTAATACAAAAGTTCAATTTATCAGGCGGCAAGAAAATTAATTTTATGAAGTACTAAATATGTATTATACGTCATATAATAAGTACGAGTGTAACTTTGTTTGTCGGTTACGTTTTCACGTTTAATGCGCTGAACTGATTTTGTTAATTTTGCTATGAAGATTGTATGTACTATGGTAGATTGAACCCCACATAAGAACGCAGACTATAGAGGATGTTTTACGGGGTCTTACGCGATTAATCAAGAAATTGGGTTGTCAATAAGATTAATGTCTATGTACTTACGGACCGCACGGAAATGGTACAGAGCCTTAGTCTTAATAGTATATCACTTTATGGATAATAAGGTAGGTATTGCCAGTCATTTATGAAACTGAAAAATTTTTCAGGTAAACAAGTTCATAGAGAGTGTCAATAGCAGTTCGGTTACGGCGAATTTAGATAACGCAGAAGCACAGTTGGATGCGTTAGTTCAAGTTGTGACATGCGATCAAGCGATAGGCTGGTCATCACGAAGCAGAAAGATTGTTATATTGTCATCCGATGGTCTCTTACATACCGCAGGAGATGGGAAAATTGGTATGGTCTTAAAATCTATAAATTCAAGTGAGATATTTTACTTCCAAATTTGGTAAAATTTGTATTATATGTATATAGGTGGTGCATCTATAAGGAATGACGAAACATGCCATCTCGACGAAAACGGTTATTACAGCGAAGCTGGTATTTATGACTATCCATCTATAGCACAAGTTTATAGACTATTAGATAAGTACAAGGTAATTATAATCTTTTGTTGACCCGAATTAAGGCATATCGTTACGCAAATCGCCATTGTGCTAACCATAAGGCAATCTGCTAACATACCATTGTTTACATAACTTATTCACACTGAGATTAAAAGGTTGGGCATACTGCGATTGTGATTTCCTGTAATGTTTTAGGTGAATGTAATTTTCGCTGTGACGGAAAGTGTAAAGTCCCATTACGACAGCTTGCATCAACTGTTGAACGATTTCACTTACGTTGCGAAGTTAGAAAGCGACAGTTCGAACATTTTGAAGCTCGTAAAAATGGGTTACGAAGATATCGTGAGCGTGGTGGACTTTGAGGATGACTCCAAATTGGGGCCCGTAAAGATTAAGTACTTTACGGACTGCGGAGTGAAAGGGGGGTCATTGATAGAAGCACAGCGTTGCACCGGAGTCGAATACGGCATGACACTCAATTATGAAGCACATGTTAGTTTGGATTCGTGTCCCGAATACAAAAAGGTCGGTATAAAAGCGTGCGTGTCCAATTAACGGTAATTAAGTGCCTATTTATGTATAGCATTGTTCGTGTATTGTTATTTTGTTCCGTAGCTAAATCAGACCATTAAGATATCGGAAAGTCAATTGGGACAAGATTCGTTGACTCTAGACGTAGAGATACAATGCGGCTGCGAGTGTGAAGGGGATATGCAAAAGGATATTTCTCTCACGTGCCCCGTCAATGCTCATATAGTGTGCGGAGTTTGTCAGTGCAATAAAGGATGGTAAATATCGGGTGTAGTTTCGACACGAACAATACTATAGGTATTTTTTTCACCCTTTCAGTGGTCCATTACTGGACCAGGTCTCTCCTCTCACAGTGCTAGGGATTTAGGCCATAGTCTACCACGCTGGCCAAGTGCCGATTGGTAAAGTTCACAGACCTCAGAAAATATTGCGTACATCTCTAAGGAGTGCAAGTTTCCTCACGATGTTTTTATTCGCCGTTACAGCAAGTGATATTTAAATTTCAGTTATAAAACGCAGGTAACCTAGACCCGCCGGAGTGGAAGACTGAATTTTAATGACTAGGCAATCAGTGTTTGAAGAATGTGATGTTAATGGGATATTAATATTAACTAGTGGTCGCCTGCTGGTCGAAATTCGACCATAATAAAAAATAATTCTTTGACATTTCTTTGGACTTTTTGT